>JAPKLX010003716.1:0-10724 GCA_026898415.1 Leonotis leonurus
GTGTGTTTCGAGATACCATCATCAACACTAAAACTATAGGGTTCCCAACATGCATCATCTTTTCAGGTGACCCCTTAGTAGAAACTCCAAGGTTAAGCTTGCTTGGCTTGGAGCAATACTATGATGGGTGATCTACTGAGAAGTGTCCTGGGTCAGCGTGTCAGTGAGAACAAAGCAGGCTGGAAAAGAAAGTGTTGGTGTGTGGGGCCAGTACTTCAATTCTGATGGGCGCTCCCGATCCAACAATTGGTATCAGAGTCGGGGCTTCGGATGTAAAGAATCGAATCCGGCGGTGCCATCCCTAGGCAGGGAGTACCTGAGGGGAGGGGTTGTTGAGCACAACAACTCTAGGGGTTATGACGATTCACGGCCGTAATCCGAGGTGCGAGATTGACGGTCCTCTGAGTGTCATAGGTAGCCCCGTGGCCCGGGTTCAAAGGAGCGTCAGCATATGCTCTCAAGGTCCGATGCATCCTCCAGAGTACCGGGATGGTGCTGAGGGGGGGATTGTTGGGAAGTGGACTTCAGCACCTCTCGGAGGGTGGGTCCTTCGTGTATCGTACCTGAGAGAGCTTATGGGAGTGCGGCCTGCCTCAGTCGAAAAGGGCCTGCACTACCATTGTTGACAATAGGTTAAATGAATTGATTAGTACTACTCATACCAACATGTTGCATCATCTTTTCAGGTGACCCCTTAGTAGAAACTCCAAGGTTAAGCGTGCTTGGCTTGGAGCAATACTATGATGGATGACCTACTGGGAAGTGTCCTGGGTCAGCCTGTCAGTGAGGACAAAGCAGGCTGGGAAAAAAAGTGTTGGTGTGTGGGGCCAGTACGTCAATTCTGATGGGCGCTCCCGATAGAGGAAGGACCATTGGTGATTCAAGAAGAGAAGACTTGAATTACAGAAACTGGATCAATTAAAGAATATGTGCTCAAAGATCCCAGACTGTATACTTTTGAAGAACGGCGTGAAGCAAATCTTGATGATTTTGCCAAAGGAATCATCTCCAACACAGTAAAAGGTGTTCATCTGGCTAAGATCCAAGATCTTGATACAGCCAAGGAGATGTGGGAAGCATTGAGAGAACTGATCTACTCTGCTATGCAGCCACTACGTGCTGATTTTAACGATCTGTCTGTTGAAGCACTATTTGATAATCTGATCATGCTGATTTTAACGATCTGTCTGTTGAAGCACTATTTGATAATCTGGCTGTACATGAATGTGATATCAAAAGAATTCATGGATCAGATTATTCTTCAAACAAGAAGAATGAAAGCAGTTCAAAGAAAGAGAAAGAGACCGCCTTCAAAGCGAAGTGCAAAGCAGATGAACCAGCACTAACTACAGGACCAGAAGAAGGAGGTTATGATAAGCTACTCGAGGAATTTGCTATGATTTCCAAGAGGATGGACAAGATGGAAATCAGATCGAGAAAGTATCGAAGGTTCTATAAAGATAACAAGGGTAGATACCAGAAGAACAAAGAACCAGAACGATCTGATGACAAAGCTGACATAAAAAGTAATGGTAAAACCTTTAACTCTACTGATTATACATGCTATGGTTGTGGTAGAACAGATCATTTCAAGACAGATTGTCCTGACTTATCTAAAAGTCAAAGAGAAGAACTAAGAGCAAAAAGAGATCGAAAACTTAAAGCTCAATGCAAGGCTAAGCTGAATAAGACTCCAGCAGCTCAAGTCATCTGTCTGACAGTTCATCAGATAATGATGAAGCATTCTATGCAGAAGAAACAGAAGAAGACTGGGATGAATGCTACATGGGATTAGACAACGGGCTTGAACAGAACGAGGTAAAATCTCATGCTTCTATGTCTTCAAATAAACCAGGGATTGATCGATCTAGTTTTGATCGATCGTGGACGTAGGTGGTTTCGCGAACCACATTAATTATTGTGAGTTCTTTTATGTTTTGCATTGCATTTTTTTGATTCCTTGTTTGTCACTCACCAATGAGTAGATCACAATCTGCGAGCTATGCATTTGAATCAACCTCTTAAAGAAAACTCGATATTAATAATAAAATATTTTCTAAATATAGAGAAGATCAACATACACAAAGCTTCCGCACACGATCTGTGTTTGAACAGATCATTTGGTATGCTCCAACTAGTTGTCAACCTATCTACTCCATAGACATATCACTTGCGCTCTGTGTCAAGACCTTTCGTGAGCAAATAAATCTCCCTCTGTATCAGAGAAGATCATCTGCTATCTCAAGAGACTTGATTTGGTATAGACAGTGAGCTATCTCGACCCGTTGTTCTAGAGGCACGCGAGAAAAGTTGTATTGTGGTGTATTCCCCCCCCCCCCCTTCCCCTCCAATACACCACACCTGCTCTTTCGGGACCCCAACAAAAACTTCACTCAAAGATAATTCTTTTCTTTCAATACTCAATTTCATACTAAAAGAAATACACTAATTTAATTCCTTTGTGGTATTTTCGAATTAGAATTACATATTTATTTAAATTATTAGACCTGTGGATCATGCGTATTGCAAGCCCCTCATACCAGTTCCTTAATGTAGAGGGACTAGGTGTACGACGTGTAGTGGAACTGCTTTGAGTATAAGTGGGAGAATTGTTGATGTCATACGACACAAATTGCATACTCTAAATAATATTTGAGTATAAATGAGAGATTGTTAGGATTTGTACACTTCAAAACATGATTAATGCTTAGACGTTGTAACAGATTTATTTTCGATGTCATTTAATGAGAATAAATGTTTCTATCATTGGTTTGTGATATATTTTCATTGATTATTTAATTGCAAACAAGTTTATTTTTACAATTGGAGACTGTGTGGTGGATACATGATCATGGAAGGTAACACAGTCGACTCCTTTATTGAATAAAGTTCACAGCCTACATAGACATTGACAGTCTAGTTGGTAAAGACTGCATTATCATTTGATCCGAGAGCTTACCATAGCCGGCAGAATGATATTGGTATGTATATGGTTTTAGATATGCTTGCATATATATATATATTATATATATATATATAGTAATGTTTTGGGTAGTGGTAATTGATTTACTGAGAAGTGCTCGATTGTTATGGCATAAAATCGCATCTCGATAAATCCCGAGTTGATTAAATCTCCGTGAGGTGTTTAGAAATGTTTATTATATAAGAAACTCTGCCGGTTGTAATTTATTCCATATATAATAATTAATATTTGAACTGGATCACTCACGAATAAACATATTAATTAGTTTTTGAGTTATCAACAAACTCAATTAATTAATGGATTTAAAAATGTTTAACGCATGAAATAATTAATGATAGAAGGAGAATTACATCTGTAATTTGAGTGGGCGCTGGATAGTCAAATATTTATCCATAGTGGCGTCGACTAAATATTGATATAAGATTTATACTTTATTATACTTAATAAAGTAATTAATTAAGTTAAATTGACTTGGTATATTAATTAATTAAAGTGAAAGTATGTCCGGGTCAATTACTTCAAATTAATTAGGTCAAATTGACTTGGTTATTAATTAATTAATTTAAGTTTGACTTGGTCAATTAATTGGATAATGAGATATTAGAGATAAGGTTGGACTTGGTCTTATATTGGAAGGTCCAGACTCATTCTCCTTTGAAGACCTAACCTAGCCATAAATTACATCTATAAATAAATAGAGGGTGTGGCCGAAAATCAGGCTTCAACACACCGAAATTTTTGATCACCACAATATATTTTCATATTATGATTTTTGAATATTTAGGGTATTGAAATCCCTAATTATTAAATCCTCTCTTTGTGAAACCCCGACTGATTATCGTCCACACGATAGTCAAACTGTAGGTGAATGTCATAGGTTATAAGTTTATTAGGTCAGATACAACTTATCGGAGTAGATTGCGGTTTGTAGCCGACAATACAAATCGTCTCTCCACAAACGGAGGATTTGCGTAGGAGAAGGTATAAAATTAATTTTGCATTTTATTTTCTTCTGTGTGGTATTTGTATTAGAATTTCATGTTTTATTTGAATTATTAAACTATGTGGATCCTACGCATTGCGAGCCCCTCATACGAGTTCCTTCAGGTCTTTACTTCCCGTCTCTCATCTTCTGAAACTTATGTTGGGAACCCCACGAATTTGATTATGTTTTGATGATGATTGTCGAAACAACACTTAGTTAATTTAAGTTCTTTAAAACCAAGTGATCAATATCATCTTTTAAAGAACAACTCGCTTATAAAAGGAGCAGGTCGTTAATTATACTATATGTATTATTCTTAGGAACTTTCTTGGATATATTGATTACTATAATGATGGATATAAGTTTATTTTTAAGAGTTAGCCAAAATGTAAAGGAACAAATCAATGTTAAACGATCTGTCCCTATTTAACAGCTAGTTGTACTTCCTTGATTAGACTACCTGTCACGATTTAGATTTAGCATGTTTCTAAGTATAGATTTTATCAGATCGATGATGTAAAAATAAGTTTGTAGTTTCAAACTTATCTTTAGGAACGATCTGTTTATCTAGTTCTTTAAAGAACAGTGAGTTAGTTTGTAAAAGAACAGGTGGATAGAAAAACCACATGTCCTATAGAATTAGTTGTTCATTAGTATAGGATCAACGAAGACTTCAGTCATCTCGAGTATAAGATCTTGGAACAAACAGGTCGTTTATCTCACTGCAACAGCGCGTTGTGTCTCAACAGCAGATCGTTGTTAAAATGATCTATCTCCACATTATCTCGCTATATGACTCAAGATGAGCTCAGGAATCAAGAAGAATAATCAAGGTATTAATTTGTTCTCAAACAAATTAATACTTGATTGGACAGCTCGAATGACAGATCATAGGAAACGATCTATTAGCTTTGGAAAAGCTAGTTGCTCACTGCCGACATACATAAATTTGTCATAAGTCAACCACTTAGTGTATTGTCACATCAAAGAGAATATTTTAAGAAATGAAGTACAAGGATATCAATGTAGAAGTACGGAAGATTGTTCCTTTTAGGGCAACTATACTGGAAAATCGCGGGAATGGTGGAACAAGACGCATTGCAGGAGGCGCGTGTAACATCAACCATGGCATGCATTTAATGCTGCCATTAATGCGAAAAACAAGGACTCTTGTCTCTCTAACAGATAGTTCCAGCAATGGTGCTATAAATACCACCTTCACTTCCAGGAATGAGAACGAGAATTCAAACGATTACATTGCTATTACTCTGCTCAAAATCCTTCAAGCCATTAACATTCAAAAACGCTCCAACCAACCAAGAATTCTCTGAGTGTTTTTACAGTAGCGTAAAGCTTTGCGTTTTTTGGAAAAACATCTTTTCGAAACCAAAGTTTAGAATGTAGTTTTCAATCTTCGAAAGAAAAAGTGTAATCACAAGATAATATCTAGTTTTGATATTTTCTTGTGGCTCGTACTCAACGCGTAAAAGGAAAGGATAACTTAGTGGATTTTCGATCTAGTTCTTCATCGAGTCGTGGATGTAGGGACAGTTTATCCCGAACCACGTTAACTACTTGTGATATTTACATTTCTTGTTTACCTTATCATTCTTCATCTTCTTCATATCATTCCATAAATCAACTTTCTAAAGTTCTTGAGTAAGAAAATCGTTTTCATATTAAAAAAAGCATTAACCACCAAACTTCCGCACACATCTCAGTTTAACTTTAACTTGCCTAAGTTATTATTAATCTAGGTTTTTCACATATCAAGGTATTATTTGTGTAAGTTTAGTTCTTTGTAAAAGAATAACTTAACTTGCTTTCCCAGCTTGCTTTGTACTCACTGACAGGCTGATCCAGAACACTTCCCAGTAGTTGCTCCAAACCAAGCACGCTTAACCTTGGAGTTTCTACTAAGGGGCCACCTAAAAATATGATGCACCATGTTGGTATGAGTAGTACTAATCAATTTCTTTAACCTCTCGTCAACAACGGTAGTATAGGCCCTTTTCGACTGAGGTAGACCGCACTCCCATAAGCTCTCTCGGGTACGATAGACGGATGACCCACCCTCCGGGAGGTGCTGGAGTCCACTTCCCAATAATCCCCCCCTCAGCACCATCCCGGTACTCTAGAGGATGCATCGAACCTTGAGAGCATATGTTGGCGCTCTTTCGAACTCGGGCCATGGGGCTACCTATGACACCCAGAGGACCGTCAATCTCGCACCTCGGATTACGGCTATGAATCGTCATAACCCCTAGAGTTGTTGTTTTCAACAACCCCTCCAATCAGGCACACTGCCTATGGATGCTTCTGCCGTATTCGATTCTTCACATCAGAAGCCTCGGCTCTGATACCAACTGTTGGATCAGGAGCGCCCCCATCAGAGTTGACGTACTGACCCCACACACCAACACTTTCTTTCCAAGTCATCTTTGTCCTCACTGACATGCTGACCTAGGACACTTCCCAGTAGGTCACCCATCATAATATAGCTCCAACCAAGCACGCTTAACCTTGGAGTTTCTACTAAGGGGTCACCTGAAAAGATGATGTAACATATTGGTATGATTAGTACTAATCAATTCCTTTAACCTCTCGTCAACAATGGTAGTGCAGGCCCTTTTCAACTGAGGCAGACCGCACTCCCATAAGCTCTCTCGGGTACGATACACGGAGGACCCACCCTCTGGGAGGTGCTGGAGTCCACTTCCCAACAGGTGATATTTTAAATACAGCTAGTTATATGAGCAAGAATTATAACAAATGGTTAAAGTGAAAAACGATCTGTATTTTATACTTAAGCGTTATGCTCATCTAAGTTTACCACACCCAGCTTCCTACACAACATTTTGAATCGATCTTCTGCTAGTGCCTTGGTGAGAATATCAGCTCGCTGCCCATCAATGTGTATATTTTGATTTTGGATGTTCTTTTTTTCAACATGATCGCGTATGATATAAAGTCATGTCGAACATCCACATGCTTGCAGCGAGTATGAAGTACTGAGTTTTGGGTGATTGCTATCGCGCTGGAGCTATCACAGAAGATGGGCACTTCCTCCATGTAAACCTCGTAGTCCTTGAGTTGTTGCTTCAACCATAATATTTGCGCGGTGCAGCTCCCTGCAACCATGTATTCTGCTTCTATAGTTGAGGTTGCAACCGAAGTTTACTTCTTATAAAACCATGAAATGAGTTTGCTTCTTATAAAACTAGATGTTGATTTCCTATCGACCTCGCAACCTGCATAATCAGAGTCATAATACCCAGTTAGCTAGAAATTGTCATCACAATGATACCACAAACCAACCTCGGTTGTGCCCTTGAGATAACATAATATTTTTTTAGTTGCTTCCATGTGAGACTCCTTTAGATTAGCTTGGTACCTAGCACAAACACCAAGAGCAAACGTGATATCAGGTCGACTAGCAGTTAGATCTAATAATGATCTGATAATACCACGATACTATTTTATGTCGGCTGCTTTGCCAAGTACATCAAGACCAATTTGTCCACTGGTCTGCATAGGGATCTTCACTGGTTTTCTATCATACACTGCAAATTTAATGATGAGATCGTTGATGTATTTGGATTGATTGATTAGGATCCCTTTAGCAGACTGTTTGACCTCCAAGCGTAGGAAGAAATTCATTTCTCACATCATTGACATTTTATATTTATCCTGCATCAGCTTGCTAAACTTGTACAAATGAATTAAGATTTAGAACCAAAAATATTATCATCTACATATATTTGAACCAAAATGATATATTCTTGGACATTGATGGTGAATAATGTCTTATCCACTGATCCTCTCTTGAATCCCTATTATAGTAGGAAGGTGGATAGGGTTTCATACCAAGCTCGAGAAGCTTGTTTCACTACTAGAAAAACGCTCATACATGACATTAAATCAGTGTCATGTATGAGGGTAAAAGAATGTCAAATATGTCTGTCTCATCTATTCCTCGCTCATAGATGACACTGAAAACGTGTGATGTATGCGCTCATAGATGACATTATTTTATTAAACGATGACACTAAAATAATGTCATCTATTTTATAATACATGACACAATATAATGTCATCTATATAAAAAAAATGTCATTTATAAGCGAGAAGTTGACACATTTAGGTGCAATACATGACTTTTTCAGAATGTCATCTATAATTCATAATATGACATTAATTTAATATCATCTATAATCTGATAAATTTAACCATTTTCGTATTTTTTCATTAATTAACCTGTATTTAATAATTTTGGTTTCATCAATATATTTTACAAAATAAAACAATGCCAAATAGAGAATTCATACACGCACTAAAAATATTTATATGCATTAATTGTCTAATATGCTTAGCAGAAAATGATCCCTGAAATGATTGTCAAAAGTGTATGTTCAATTTTAGTCTGCATAATTAAATTCAAGTCATCATACAATTAGGAATGACAGAAGTAGCAGAAGAAATATATGAATATTACTTAGGTCGAGTGACAGCAACAGCAGCGGCATCAATTGCTGATATGCACGAGCTCATATCAGGCTTGATATCATAGGTTGTCTCATTATTTACTTCCAGACTCCGAAGTCGTAAAAACAACAACTTCTTTTGTTCTAGAAGAAGAAAACATATAACAGGTGTAACATCATCATCCATCGCCAAGAATACCTGTTAAGGATTTGGCCACACAAAAGATGAAAATTAATTAATAAAGAGGAAACAATTATGTAACAACAACATCAGGTGCTATAATTCAATATAAATCTGTACATAAATATAATATTATATAAAAGAAGATGATACTCTAGCAAACATTATAAGAATGAAGATTTGGAAACAATTAAAAAACATGCCATTTTATGCCAAAAAGAAGTTTAAGAGTACATCAACCACCAATAAGATAAATCATCCAGACAACAAAACACAAATTGGACTACCTTAATTGTCCCAAGAAGAACTAAAAATATTTTCATCACTCATAACCAGGCATCCAAACTGAACAATCAGAGGATATCACAAGTCGCAACTACATAGGGATGAAAGAATGTAATTGACCAGCGATCAGATTGTAAAACTCAAGAAAGCTTCATCAGATATGGACTCATATACATACATAAAAAGATCTAAACAACAAATATTCTTCCTAAGGGCAGAGACCATATTGATGTCACGGCATAAGGAAGTGGGACAGAGACTATTTCACCTGTAGAAGCAAGATTACATTGTCCAAATATAAAATAAGCATAAGGACGGATGTGCAGGGTAAGTGTGTCCACCAAAGAAACAAAATGAGATATATATATATATATATATATATATATATATAACAAAATCCCTTGAAATACAGAAGTCCCAATTATGAAACTCATATTTCAATTAAAAACTGCAACCGATAAGTTTTTATACAATCATGATATGCCAGTTTCTAGTACAAGGGACACCTTGGAAGATAGTAAGATTTTTAAGAAGAACAAATGTGATTAATTGTAATTGAGGGAATAACAATTTCAGGAGGACTAACCGAACAAGAAGAAGATATGACTTAAAAGCCTATGGAACAAAATGACCGTTGTGGTAGGAAAAAATTATTGGTTAGGTACAGGCTTCTCGAGCCTGAATAATTGTGTCAAATTTGTCAGAGAAAATGATTATCATTACTCACCTGATATACCATAGATAGTTAATCTATCAATTTGAAGAACACAGAGCAAGGCTTCAGACATATCACTCATCTGGGACCAGCATACCTGAAATATCAATGATGGCCGATGAGCTAGCCAACTAAAATTTATATTATAAATCTTACATACAAAAGGTCAACAAACATCACATAAAAATACAGTGATACGCAGGAGTAAGACGTTGGCTTTCCAAGTCAAATAAGTAGATATCTTATGCTTAAAACCTCAATCACCTTGATGACTTTGGAGGGCAAAGTAAACCTCTTGCACACACTAGATCCAGCACTCCATATGATTCTGTCAAATTGCCCACAGTTACAATTTTCACTCCATAAACAATAAAAGTTCAATAAATCAAAGTCCATTTAATAAGCTCGATTGTTGCAATGTCCACAAATACTCAATAGCCAACTAAAGGTGTTCATCTGGATCAATTTTATTGTGTAAATGAAATAATCTCCAGCCATATTTAAAATACTGAGAGTCTAAACTTTCGTGAATAGCATTCTTTGAACTGGACTGGGTGAGAACATGTCAATTTGCAAATATAGTAAAGAAAAAGTGTCAATTAACTCCAAAATACAGTTCTCTGAATGAGCCAACTACCATTTGTTCGGATTACAACCAAAAACCCAACATTTCAATATAATTTAGATAACATTGAGCTTAACTAAACATAATCAGATGTCACATGTTTCCCCTAAGCATCCGAATTTCCAAATTGCAAAATTCTTTCCTATAGAACTCATCGTCGGAGCACCCTTTTCAATTAAAACTCCAATGGTGGCCCAACATCCTGAAAGAGTATCTCCTTTTATCAAATTCCTAAAATAAAGAAAATGTATTGGGGTCAGTGGTTGTATCTCAGTCATTTAGAACACAAAGTTCATTTTCTTTTCAACTAGCTTACTTTATTGTGGGTAACTCAACATATTTGATATCTGACAAATGGTTGCTCAACTCAACACGGGAAACCACTGGATTTCTGAACAAGGAATATACATATTAATCAAATGAATGTAATATCAAGAGAATTTATTGAATTTAAAGATTTCAAGAA
>JAPKLX010002188.1:0-14822 GCA_026898415.1 Leonotis leonurus
ATCTCTAGTGATCTGGTTTTACATGAAGAACAGATTATGTTCTAAACTAGCTAAGTGTGTTTCGAGATACAATCATTAACACTAAAACTTCAGGGTTCCCAACAATTTCCCCCTTGTTGATGATGTCGAAACCACACTTAACAAAAGGATATCCTATCAGCTTATAGAGAACGATCTGGTCTGATATCCAGATTGATTTTAGTACGTTATTAAGTTTATAACGTTTTAGGATATTTTTATATGTGTTCTGAGCAATAAAATGTTGTCATCAGAAACTCAAGAAAAATTTCATATATTAGAGACAAAAGGGTTTACAGATTAAACATGACAAAAATGAGAAAATGCAGATCATTCATGATAGGAAGTAAATGGCTATCTGCTCTTTCTCTTCTCTTCCTGTTGCCTCTTCATTTTTGCCCTGGTTTCATCTGAGATAAGTTGCACGCTCTCATATACGCCCTCTCTGACCCTTATGTAATTAGGGTCTTCTGCATCCACCTTGTATCCTCTGTTCTCAGCTAGTTGATTGATGAAGTTTAGCAGAAAGGTCTTGTCAGGAAGATCTGTCCCAGGGATGTTGGGACAGGTTCTGAATTCCCTTTCTGGAGCTGTTATTGTGATCTGGGCTCTAGCTGCTGCTGCTCTTATCTCTTCCACCAGATCTCTTGCATCGTTTTTATCCAGATACAGATTAAAGGCTTCATTAGGTGTCCCCTCACAGTAGAGTGGTTCTTTAAGGAAGTGACGACACATAATGAATCCATATTTTAATCCTTCAAAACCTTCCTTTAAGTGATCTGGGACCCAGTTGGTCTCTCCCTTTGTGGTCAATGTTTTTCGTATAGGGGCAGATGAGAACCAGTTGGATCCTCTTTTCTTCTTCTTTGGTAGTTGGGACTGGCTAGATCTGCTCGGTGTGAAGTTTTTCTGTGCTTGAAATGAAGGAGGGCTGGCAGGACTAGGTCGATCTGGTATTACTTGAGCTGGTTTCTCTGCAATTGAAGCACCAGATCCAGATCGAGATGGGCTTTTCCTTTTCTCTTCAGCTTCTTTTCCTTTCTTCTTCCTTGGTCCTTCCCCCTTTTCGACATCATCAATAAAGGATTGAATGAATGCCTTAAGGGAGGTGATGTTGAGATTAGAATCATTGATCTGTTTTTGAAGAGAAGTCGTAGTGTTGACCAGATCAGCCTTGATCTCTTCTTGTGCTGCCTTGAGGTCTCCAGTTTCATCAAAATAAGACGTGATTAAAGTGGATGTGGGGTAGCGCAGATCTCGTAACTTCCTATCGACGAAGTTTTTGCCATCAGTTTCAAACTGTCTGAGCAATGACCTGGTGTAAGAATTGGCTTCTTTGACTATGTCAGCTGTTAGACCATCAGTCTGCTCCTGGATTATGGCGTGGACCATGTCTTTCTCCTTTTCAGCAAAGGCAGTGATGATCTTGTACATTTCTGTTACTTTGAGTTCTGTGGTATATAGACTTTGATCAATCTGTGCCTTCCTTTCCTCAGCAGCAGCTCGATCATCATCCATCTTCTTGCTAAGCTCTTCGATTTTCAATCTGCACACTCTTCTTAGATCTGAGTCAACCTGATCAATGTGACTTTTCAAGTGGTTGTTGAACTCAGTAAGAATGCGAGTGGCTTCATCTTGAACTGTAGATAGCGTCCCATACATGTACTTGTCGACCTTGCTGGAAATTAAGTCTCGGACTTGTGTATTTGACAAGGATTGATGCTGGGCCATCAAAATGTCCTCCAGATTGGTCTGCTCGACAAAATCTTCCATTGTTGCAGCAACAGCTGGTGTGTATATGTTATCTGTTGGGACACCGGCCACGTTCTGCCCTGCTGGTTCATGATCTGCAGTGCTGGCCTGGGTTGGTTCCTCCTCAGTTTGTGCAGGTGGGATTATGATCTGCTCACCAGTATCAGCCACTTGTTGGTCTGGTTCAGGTTCTGTTATTGCTGCACCTGGTTGGTGAGCATCAGATGGGGCAGTCTCAACTTCTTCTTCATCAACCACACTGTCATAAAATTCTATCTTTCCAGCCTTCTCATAAATTTCTCTCAGATTAATCTGTAGCTTCTGACCTTCTAACTGAGCGATTGCAAGTATAGATTGTGTGTAGCTTTCTCTTAGCTCAGCAACGGATGAGACTTCAAAAATGTTTAACAGTGTGGCTTCCTCTGCCTTGAGCTGATCAATCGATCTGATTTTTAGTAGTGCATCTAACACGTAGAATTCCTTGTCTTTGATCAACAGCAACAGTTTAACTCTTTTAGCTGCATCGTAGCTCTCTGGTGTGAGCTGGATGCCTGGAAATATGCTGAGGACAGCCCTGTCTGCTTCTGCTTCAATCATCTTTACTACAGACTGAGCTGTTCTCTTCTCCACATATTCATCTGAAGATTCAATTGCTTCTTCATCTTCTTCATCGATCTGCTCTAGAGGCTCAGTAGAGGATGGGCTTTCGGTATGAGCTGGGGAGAAGTCCTTGACCTGGTCTGGGTTAAGGGAGGATATGGGGGCCACATCCTTTGGTTGATCACCCAGCATAACTTCTTCCTCCTCAACCTCCTGTTGAGGAATGACAGCTTCTGCAGCAGCAGGTGCTTCAGTCTGAATTTCGGTGGACAGTTTGTGAAGTCGTCTGCGTTTTGGTTTGGGCGGCTGAGCTGCGGTAGAGGTATCTGTTTCGACAGAACTGGCCCTCCTGGTCATTCTCTTGGTGGGGGTTCTTTCTATCGGGTGTTCCTTTGTTGTCTTGGATTTCGTGGGTCGATCTGCTTGACCAGATGGAGGAATCCAGATGGGATTCGAGTTCCCCATCTCCATCAGAGCATTAAAGACTACGGAATCTTTAACTCTGGCAATCAGATTTGCTGAAATGCCCATCGACATTTCAATCTGATGCTGGTCCTTTGGAAAGTGCTGTTTGGTGTTGAACTCAACAACTGTATCCCATTGGTGGTGAAGAAAGAATGATTCCAGCATAAAGCTTATCTTCGTTGAATGTCTCAGGCTGCTTCTTTTTTACTTCGATGCCAGGTGAACTGCCTTTCACAAACAAGATCATCTTGGCCTCCTTTGCCAAGAGATCAAACAGAATCCTGCTCCAGTTCATTGGTAGGTTAAGAACTACTGCTGCTAAGATCCTGAACTTCTCAGGAGTGACCTGGTCGTAGGACCCGTTGTGGTTGAGGAAAATTCGCTGTACGAATTCAAATAGGATTCTGAATTCTGGCGCGAGAAGTGCACGAACAAACATCCTGTTTGTGTATTGGATGGGAATAATCATCACCATCTCCACAGCTTCTTGCAGCTGTTCTGCAGTAATTGCTCCAAGTTCTAGGCCTTCATCCTTCACTTTATAAGCGGCGTTGATGATGTTGATAACATTGTAGGAGGTATTGCTAATCGTGTTTCCTTTGCTCACCCTGATGGTGGCCTCATCTCCACCCCTCTCTCCTTGCCATGAGAGGTAGAAGGCAGCAACATCCTTGGGTAGGAAGTGCACTGGGTGTGAAGTGATAATATTGTAGAAACCTACATAGAACACAGTAGTACATATGTGAGCACTATCCTTCCATCAGTGATGTATAAGTGCCACAAAACAATTTATGCAGTTCTAACAATTGATATTGACAGAAATCACGAGCAAGAGAATGTAAACAGAGTAAAAACAGTTTGACATACGTATAAGAAATAAATTTTAAACAAACTAAATAAGAAACCTTTGCACTGGCGGACAAGATCGAATGCCTTTTCCAGTTTATGAAACCCGAAGGTGTCAAGAACCGCGAAAAGGTGTTGGTGTATGTAAGGTTTCAGAAAGTTTGCTTGCTCGAGAAAAACAGATGATTTAGGAGCCATTTTTGCTAGAAAATGAGAGATTTACGAAGGAAAAGAGAATTTTGGAAGGTAGAAAATTTTCTAAGTGTTTCGAGAAATATGGAAGTGTAAGTGATACACGAAATGCCTTATCAGTCTATATACGCTAAAGAGAAGATAAGTAGAGTAATAAAATATTCAGAAATCCTTCCCTTTTTCAGCTTTCCCGCCTTTTCATGTACTAGGTTTCCAACCCATAGCCACCTCTCTTTATCGTGTGATGCACGCGCTATAATCGAACGGTTGTGACATGGCGCGTTATCTTTGTTGCAGTCTTTTATCTCCCTTTTTCTTGATTTGGTAGATATTTTCTCGATCACATCTCCCAATTACTGTATGTAATCATCAAAAATAAAAGATTTTGATATCTAATGTCAGAATATAGATAATTAGTCGCCGTATATAGTTGACCTTTCCCCCTTAACCAAGTAATGGAATAATTAATAAGAAATATTAATTCAATATCCACGTGGCATTAAGTAATCTGGTCAAGGTCAATCTCTTTTATGGTGAGAACTATCGATCTGGTTGATTTCTTCAATAATTCCCAGTTGGGATTTGCTCAATCTGTATTGACATATACTTAGTGATCTGGTATCAAGTTCCTGTTGGTTTTTATCAATCTGGACCATGATGATCTGGTTTTGATTCCATGTTGGAATACCAAATTTGATCTGGTTTAGGTCAATCTGGTCCTATCTTCAAGATTTAAAAATCCTAGTTTTCCACAAAGCATCTTAAATCTTTCTTCTGGTAATGCCTTAGTGAGAATGTCTGCTCTCTGAACTTCAGTGTGTATTTTCTCAATCTGCACATGTTTTCTTTCAACATGGTCTCTTATGAAGTGATGTCTCACATCAACATGTTTGCATCTGGTGTGCAACACTGGGTTCTGTGTGATTGTTATAGCACTTGAGCTGTCACAGAAAATAGGTATCTTCTTGACATCAATCTCATAGTCTTTAAGTTGTTGTCTGAGCCACAGTATTTGTGCACAACAACTTCCAGCTGCCATATATTCTGCTTCTGTACTTGAAGTGGCAACCGATGTCTGTTTCTTTGAGAACCAAGAAATCAGTTTATTTCCCAGAAACTGACATGTACCAGATGTTGACTTTCTGTCCAGTTTGCATCTAGCGTAGTCTGAGTCAGTATATCCAGTTAGCTCAAAATTGTCTTCACATGGATACCATAATCCTATATGGGCTATTCCCTTAAGATATCTTAGTATCTTCTTAGCTGCTTCCATGTGAGACTCTTTGGGATTTGCTTGATATCTAGCACATACTCCAACTGCAAAGGTGATGTCAGGTCGACTGGCAGTTAGGTAGAGTAGTGATCCTATGATCCCTCTATATTGAGTAATATTAGCTGGTTTTCCTTCGGGATCTGGACCAATTTTCCCATTGGTCTGCATTGGGATTTTCACTGGATTACTGTCTTTTAATCCAAACTTGGCCAGCAGATCGTTGATGTATTTTGTCTGATTAATAAAGATACCATCTGGTAGCTGCTTGACCTGCAAACCTAAGAAGAAACTCATTTCTCCCATCATGGACATTTGATACTTATTTTTCATAAGTTCAGCAAATTTGTCACACAGATAGGTAGATTGAGATCCAAAGATGATATCATCTACATAGATCTGGACTAAGAGGATGTTTTCCTTGACTTTGATAATGAACAAAGTCTTATCAACAGATCCTCTTCTGAATCCAGATTCTAGTAGAAAGGTTGATAAGGTCTCATACCAAGCTCTAGGGGCTTGTTTTAGACCATAAACTGCCTTAGCCAGTCTGTATACTTTTTGATCTAGATCAGCCTCTTCAAATCCAGGTGGTTGTTCCACATATACTTATTCTTCAAGGATACCATTGAGGAAGGCACTTTTGACATCCATCTGGTGTACCTTGAACCGTTTGTGAGCAGCATATGCTAGAAATAGCCTTATGGCTTCTAATCTGGCTACTGGTGCGAATGTTTCATCAAAATCAATGCCTTCTTGTTGATTATAGCCTTTAGCTACCAATCTGGCTTTGTTTCTGACTACTTCACCATTCTCATCTCGTTTGTTTTTGAACACCCATTTTACACCTATTACTCCTTGGTGTTTGGGTCTGTCCACGAGATACCAGACTTCATTTCTTTTGAACTCATTGAGTTCTTCTTGCATTGCTATTATCCAATCTGCATCTTGAAGTGCTTCATAAGAATCAGATGGCTCCATGCGAGAGAGGTAACAACTCAACAATGCACTTTCTCCATGCATTCTTCTGGTCTTCACACGATCTGATGGGTTCCCAACAATCTGTTCTGGTGGATGGTCTTGTATCCATCTTCTTCTCCTGGCCATTTCTTCATCAGATAACTCGGGATCAGGTTGATCTGTTGGTTCCTCAAATTCAGGGTGTGCTGTTGATATAGCTTGAAATGGATTCTCATCTGGACTTTCTTCTGGATATTGATCATCACTTGTAATAGTTGTTTCATTGTTTTCTGTTGATGATCTATTCTCATCCAGATTGTGCAGTGATATTCCCCCTTGTTGTATGATCTCTTTAGCAACAGGTGGAGTGATAGTTTCTTCATCTTCACTCTTTGAATTCCAGATAAGAATATCTTCCAGTAATAGATCATTCATCCTTCTGGTTGTCACCTGATTTTCTGTCTGCTTTTCATTTAGTGATCTGTACTCAGCAATAGACTCATCAAAAACAACATGAGGTGTTACTTCCACAATATGAGAATTCTTATTGTAAACTCGATAAGCTTTACTAACATCAGAATATCCTAAGAATATTCCAGGGTCAGTTTTGCTATCAAAAGTTTTCAACTGAGATTTCCCATTATTGTGTATGTAACATAAACAGCCAAAAGTTCTAAAATAAGAAATCTTAGGCTTTCTGTTGTTCCATATTTCATATGGAGTCTTTCCATGTCTGAGTGTGATGGATGATCTGTTTTGAGTGTAGCATGCTGTATATATGGCTTCAGCCCAGAATTTCTTTGGTAGGTTGGTTGCATTAAGCATTGTGCGAGCTGCTTCTTTTAAAGATCTGTTTCTCCTTTCAACAACTCCATTCTGTTGGGGAGTTCGAGCAACAGATGTTTGATGAGTAATTTCCATCTTGTTGCAATATGCTTCGATATTCTGGTTGAGAAATTCTGTTCCTCGATCTGTTCTGATAGAGGTTATGCTTATCTCTTTCTGTTTAGTAATCTTGTGTAGAAAGTCAGGGAGCTTGTCTAGTGTTTCTTTCTTCTTTAACAGAAAGATGACCCAAGTGAATCTTGAGTAATCATCTATGATTACCAATGTGTACTTTCTCCCATTGATACTTAGTGGTTTGACTGGTCCAAACAGATCAAGGTGTAACATCTCTAGTATCCTTGTTGTTGAGTGAGCTGTCTTGCTTGCAAAGGATGATCTGGTTTGCTTCCCAGCTTGACAAGCATCACATATGTGATCTTTATCATACACTTGATCTGGTAGTCCTTCCACTAACCTTTCCTTGGCAATCCTATTGATTGATTTGAAATTAAGATGACTTAATCTCTTATGCCATAACCAGCTTGTTTCTGATACAGTCTTAGTGACTAAGCAGGTCTCGATCTGATTTGTCCACTGGACAATATATAATCTATCCTGAAATTTACCGGTAAGGAGTATTTCATCTCCTTCCTTGTTCTTCACCAGACATTTGTTAGTATCAAAAACAATCTGATTGCCATTAGCACAAAACTGACTTACAGAAAATAGATTGTGACTTAGACCCTCAACATGTGACACATTTGTAATTGTGGTCTTGCCAACTGTAATGTTTCCATACCCTCTGGTATATCCTTTTGAATTACATCCAAAAGTGACCTATGGGCCTGGTTTCTCTATGTAATCTGATAGTAGATTCTTGTCACATGTCATGTGCTTTGAACAACCACTATCTATAATCCAGATAGTTCCTTTTGCTATCTTACTCCTTCTTGCGGTTCTTTGGTCCTGCAATTAATCACACTTAGCTACCCTTTCAACGTTTGGGTGCTTGATTATTAGCAAACAATCCTTTTCGAATCCAGAACATTCTAGGGTTGGGAACAGCAATAGAGCAAGTAATGATGTTTCCCTCATTATTTACTTTAGATACGGAGTGAATTTCAGACGGATGATATCTCTCTATTTCATCCTTCTTCAACCTTTTCTTAGCATGTGCTGTCCTGTTGACAATTTTTGTCCTGTTGACATTTGCTCTTTGGATGTGCTCTGTTTCTGTGTAGTGAGCTGGTTGTCCCTTTGTTTGATGATACTGTCTGTTCTTTGCATCTTTAATTATTATCTTTTGAGGATACCCTTTCTTGTTCTTCAAGTCTTTCACTTGATCTGGTATTTGCTTCCTTTCTGGTACGAAATTTATAGTTCCAGAAGACTTTACTGAGTGACCTGGATATCCTAATCCAGATGTGCCCTTTTGCACGCTCATCACTCTTGTAAATCATTTCCTTTCCTTTCTTGATCTTTTCCTCAGCAACATTGTTTCTGGTAACCAGATCCTTGACTTTAGAATTAAGTGAGTGAATCTCACTGTCTTTACTCTTGATCTGTTCTTCCAGATCATTTATTTTAGCAACAAACTGTGTGTTTGCAGTACTTAGAATCTGCTCAGTTTTCTTTAATCTGTAGTTTTCTTCAACAACTTCTCTGAACAATCTCTTGATGCTTGAGTAGCTTTTGAACATTTCATCTATTTCATCCCATGAGTATTCTGCTTGATCTTCATTTCCCTGTTCAAGATCATTATTATTATCTGAGGAATTTGAGTAGCAAGAATTTACCTCAACTTCATCTAGACCGTTGTCAAATCCCACATAGCATTCGTTCCAGCTTTCTTCGTCTTCAGCAATGAAAGCTTCATCATTTTCTGATGAGCTGTCTAAGAAATGACTTGAGCTGCTTGAGTTCTGTTCAGCTATCATGGCTTTGCGCTCATATTTATGCTTTCGATCTCTTTTGGCTCTTAGCTCTTCTCTTTGACTTCTGGACAGATCAGGACAATCTGTTTTGAAGTGACCTGTTCTGCCACATTCAAAGCAGGTGTAGTCTGTAGAGCTAGAAGTCTTTGTTGTTTTAGCAGTTTGCTTCTTAGATTCATTCTTGTCATCAGATCGATTATCGTCATACTTCTTGTTGAAGTTTCTCTTGTTATCTTTGTAGAAGCGTCTGAATTTCTTTGATCTGGTCTCCATCTTGTCCATTCGTTTGGCAATCATCGCAAACTCTTTTAAGAGTTTGTCATAGCCTTTTTCTTCATCTGGAGTAGCAGACTCAGAAGGATCATCTGGTTTGCTCTTCGCTTTGAAGGCTACCTCTTTGTCCTTCTTTGAGCTGCTTTCTGACTTTTTGGACAGATGATCTGGTCCTCGAATTCTTTGAATGTCACATTCATGACCTTCGAGATGATCAAATAGGGCTTCAGTGGACAGATCATTGAAATCTGCTCTTAGAGGTTGCATTGCAGCATAGATCTCCCAACTTGGTGGAAGAGCTCTAAGAACTTTCATGTTTTTCTCCCTTTGAGTATATTTGTTCTCTTTGAATGCAGATATCTCAAGGAGAATTCCAGTGAATCTCATCTTCATCTGTTCTATTGTCTCGCCTGGTTTCATTTTGAATTCGTCATATTTGGTGCAGGCTAGAGACAGTTTATTCTCGATCATTACTTCAGATCCCAAAGCTAGGTCTCTTAAGGCTTCCCACATCTCTTTGGCAGTATCCAAATCTTGGATTTTGGCCAGATGTATGCCTTTGACCGTGCTGGAGATGAGTCCTTTGGCAAAATCATCAAGATTTGCTTCTCTCCTTTCTTCAGAGGTATATTTTTTGGGACCTTTTAGTACGGTTTCTTTAACCGCTCCTGTCTCAGTGATACGAGTAGTTTCTTCTGTAATCGCCAATGGCCCTTCCTCAATTACTTTCCACATTAAGCAATGATGGGCTTTAAGGCACATTTTGATCCTGAAGCTCCATTCTCTATATCCTTGAATAGAGAATTCTTCGCAAGCCCTGATAACAGATGACTCCATAGCAAATAGAATGCACGTGAATGAAAAAGGTTTTCCTAGATCTATTCAAGTAGACCACGCAGGTTTTAACCTTGTGAAACAAAACAATGGTCAGTTTGAACCACTGCTCTGATACCACTTGTTGGTCCCGAAAGAGCAAGGTTTGGTGTATGGGGGGGGGGGAATACAACAAATACTAACTTTTTAGTTTTACTTGACAATTTATAAGAGAGCTCAAGCTATTCTATACAAGAAATTGCTCGGCAGTGACTAAACAAATCGATATGCAGATCAGTAGCTGATTTAGTCCAAACAGATTACTTAGTGAAAACACTTAGCAGATAATAAGAGTGATCTTATTACTTTCTGAGTGTAGAGTGAGTGCGGAATAATGGTGGATTAGTGATTGCTCTTGTTTTGAAAACCTTTAGTTTTAACCAGATTGATTAGGGAGATTGATTGAAATGCAGATGGATGATAGTGCAGAGAGTTAGAATAATAAACAACTGAAAATTAAAGAATGCAGGAATGTAAAGCACCTAGTTGTTTAACGTGGTTCGGGAAATCCCTACGTCCACGATCTGGTCAAAACTAGACCAGATTATCCACTACTAGGATACTCTGCTTCTTTATACTCGTGGAGAACGAGTCACAAGTATCAATCACAACTAGAATGATACTTATGCACGAATGAAGGGTCGTGTCACTTTACAACAGATTACCTCTACGTTACCACTAGAAAACTACTAGCTAGCAGGGTGATCTTCTTTCTCTCGACAAGACAGACTTGAATCGAGGTGGTTGGTGTGATGTAGAATCACAAGATGTTGAAGCTCTAAGTCTGGAATGCAGAGTGCTTGGAAGAATAATAGCAGTATAGCTCGCGTGTGTGTTCTCTATTTTTCCAGATTTTGTCTTCAACTATATAGGCATTGAATTTGAAATTCTAGCCGTTGTTGATTGGCGTGAGATAGATGGTATATTGCCAATCAATGGTTTCCATCATATCTGTTCTTGCCATATAGGAAAGGTTGACTCAATCTTTAATTTATGGGAAGCAGATTGCTAACGGTCTCTTCCTTATATATGTTTAAACGAAGATCTTCTTTCCAATCCCTATTGGATGGACTTTGATCTTGACGTGGCAAGTGTATATGATGTGTAGGATGATGTCAGCTGATGGATTGATGACTCAATCGTTCTGGTTCATCGCTGTAGGCATCGATCTGGTCATCGATCTGGTCGCTGTCTGTTACAGCAGATCGATTCCTTTTTGCGTGAGATCTTGACCTTCATCCTATACTAACTTGAGATTGACTTCTATAGGAATATTTTCCCTTACATCTTAAGTCATCTCCTAGTCTGTTCCATAGCAGAATTCACCTTATCTCTAGTGATCTGGTTTTACATGAAGAACAGATTATGTTCTAAACAAGCTAAGTGTGTTTCGAGATACCATCATTAACACTAAAACTTCAGGGTTCCCAACATGCCCATTCTCCACCAGTCCTAATTGTGGAGTCGAACTGAACCGATCCAGTATAAGATAAAATAGATTGATAGTATAAAAAATCTTTTTGGAAAAAATAAGGATCTGTAAAATTTCTATTGCAGATTTACAATCTACTCTAATAAGAAATTTTTTATTAAGAAGATCTCTCTTCAAATTTTTGAATACATAAAACAATAGATAAAACTTCTTTTTTAACAGTCGAGTAATTAACTCGTGGTCCTCTCCATATCCCTGAAGTAAATAGAACTAAATATTCTTTATTATTAGTTCTCTGTTTAAGAATACCTCCATAACCTTTTTCAGAAGCATCTGTCTCTACAATTTTAAAGGCATCAGGGTTTGAAATAGCAAGACAGGGAATCTCTTTAATCCTTAATTTTATTTTCTTTACAGCTTGAGTATGTTCATCACTCCAAACAGGTGGAACCTTTTTAAGTCTATCAAATAAAGGTTTAGCTTCTTGAGCTAGTTCTTTGTAAAATTCTGAAATATAATTTAGACTTCCAAGAAATCTCTGAAGCTGATTTTTATCTTTAATTTCATCAGGAAATTTATCAGCAAAACTTATAGCTCTCTCCACTGGAAAAATAGTCCCATGTTTAATAATATGTCCTAGAAATTTTATTTCTGTCTGAAATAACTAGAAATTTTATTTTTGTCTGAAATAATTTAATTTTCTTTGCTGAAACAACTAATCCAGCCTTCTTAACTATATCAATAAATATATTAACATGTCTAAAATGTTGATCTATATTTTCTGAATATATTAAAACATCATCCATATAAAACAATTATAAAAGCTGTATAAGCCCTAAAAATATCATTCATTATGTTTTGAAATTCAGAAGGAGCATTTTTCAATCTAAAAGGCATAACATTCCACTCATAATGGCCAAAGGGAACTGTAAAGGCAATTTTATACCTATCTTTTTCTTCAATTAAAATTTGCCAAAATCCAGATTTCATGTCAAATTTAGACATTATTTTAGCAGAATATAATAAATCTTTTTTATTTGGTATGGGATATCTTATCCATCTAAGAACCTTATTTAAAGGTTTATAATTTATAACTAATCTAGGAACTCCTCTTTCTAGTTCAGCTGCATTTTCTACATAAAATGCTGGACAACTCCAAGGGCTTTTAGATGGTCTAATTAACCTTTTAGCTAACAATTCTTCTATTTCTTTTTTACAAATTTCTAAATGTCTCGGTCCCATTGCTATAGGACGAGCTTTAGTGGGTATCTGACTTTCTTTCCCAGAAAGCATTGGGGAGTTCAGAACAAATAGTTTTCTCAATTATAATTTTAATATTATTAATTTTATTTTGCAATTTTAGTGAAGATAATTTATCTTCTAGTGTTTTATAGCAAATTTCTTGATTTAAAGAATTTAAAAACTTTTCTTTTCTTTTAATTTTATTCTGTATAAGATCTATTTCATGCTTTTTAGGCTGAGTAATAAATTTAAATTCTAATTCTTTTCCATTAATTATGGAAACTACCTTTCATTGATTCCTTTAATAAGATAAAGCATATGTAGAAAAGGGTTTCCTAGAATTACATCATGAGATAAATTTTTTACCATTATAAATGGCATTTCTAAACATATTCCTTTATTACAGATAGAAGTATTGCTTAACTTATAATTCACATGTAATTTTCTGCCATCTGCAGCATTTAATATTTCTGTAGTTTTAGAAAAATATCTTGAAGGTACAATTCCTTCGTTGATGCAGTTTAAATCTGCACCAAAATCAACCATGGCTATAGCATTAAAATAGTATTCTTTTTGAACTACTATAGTAATCTTTATATGCCATTTATGTGTAATAACACGATCTATCATACTAATAAAAGTTAAAGAATTTAATTCTTCTTCAGTTTTATTATCTTCTTCTGATAATTCTTTCTCAGAATTATCATCATCTTTTTTAATTTCTAAAATTATTACTCTAGATTTTAAATAGCTTGAAGTTCCTTTTTAAGTATATTTACTTCATGTTTTAACTCTGATATAGTAATCTCATTACTTTCACTAGTCGAGGCTTTAACTCTTTTCATAATTTCTTTTAAACTATAATTTTCAGGTTCTTTTAACCTTATTATTTGTTTATTTTTATTTTTACAACTGTCTAAATACTTTTGAAGCATATTGCTTTTTCTTCTAGATCCTGAATTCTTTCTATAAGATCAAGAATAAAATTTTCATCTTTTGTCAGGACATACAATCCATTCTCTTTACACAAAGCTTTGTAATAGTCGCAATTACCATTACAATCAATTTCTTTTGAGTTTAGGTTTTCTGATCTAGCAGAATTTCCTGTCTCAGATTTTTCTAAATTTTCTGTAATAACAGAAATAATTCTTTCTTTTTCAGAATCTGATTCTTCAAGAAAGAGTTTTTGAAGAGAATTTTTTAATTCATCATCTATTTCTAGACTTTGAATTTTCTTCTTCATTTTACACTTATTAGCATAATGTCCTGTTCTATGAAGTTTCCAACAAACTGGAATTTTCTTTTCTTCTTTATTCCTTTTTTCTTTTTTATTTCTTCTTTTATAAAAGGAATTGTATTCTCTCGGGTTATCTTTCTGATTTTTTTTTCTGTATTTTTTATTTCTAAAATCTTTTGAAGATCTAACTTTTGATTCTCCTATAGGTTTAAAAGGAGTAACGCCCATTTGCTCACAAAAGTCTCCTAAGACTTGTTTTCCTATGAGTTTTTCTTTTTGAATTTGTTTATGTAATTTGATTTCATTACATAAAGCAATACCTTCGGCAGTTATTTCTGCTACTAAATCTCCGTATGTATAAATAGAATAAGGAATTATTCCTTGAGGCTTTTGTTTTATTCGGTTTTTAACCCTTTCACAAAACATATTTGGAAGTCCTGATAAAAATTTCTCTTTCCAAAAATCAAAACTACTGTCTTCTCTAGAAAATATTTTAGAAAAGAAAACATCTTTATACCATTTAAAATGGGATAATTTTGTGCATCTCAGACTCATAAGTTGTTCCTGAGTTTTATCATAATGTAGAGTAGCAGTTCCAATAAAATGCTTTGCTATTGTGAATATTAGTGTATTTACATAATCAGTAATTTGCACTCGATTTCCGTTTTCTGTTGAAACATGATTTTTTGCTTCTGTTGATAAATGAAAATCCCACCAACCTTTAAGTTGGCCAGTAAACCCTTGAGTTATAGCTTATGCTATTGACCTATCACTATTATTTTTTAATTTTGCAGCAGTTGCATACATTAGCATATAATGTATGCAGCTACAATTACAATATATCATCAATTTAGCAGAGTATATGTTGGTCCCGAAAGAGCAAGGTTTGGTGTATGGGGGGGG
>JAPKLX010002249.1:0-14394 GCA_026898415.1 Leonotis leonurus
TCTTGGAATATCACAGGGTGATATTCTAACAACTTATTGTCCCGAGTGATTGAATTTTAATGCGAATAAAAAATAACACGACATATCTAGGGGTGTAATCGAACCAAACTGAACAGAATATTTTCAAGTTCGGGTTAGACTCGTTTGAAAATTTGAAGGCTCGAGTTCGGTCCGATATCTGAAAACCAAGTTCAAGTTCGGTTCGATAAATAAAAATCGAGCTCGAGCTTGGTTCGAGTTCGATTCGTTAATTATTCAATCTAATAGTAAATTTGAATCTGAGCTCGAACTTGGCTCGAGTTTGTTAAATATTCAAGTTCAAGCTCGTTAAAAATCTCATTTATTAAATTATTTTGTTAATATATATGTTTTAATATTAATTTGATAAGCTTGTGAATTAGTTCGTATATAAAGTTCACGAACTATTTGAAGCTATACTCGTTAACAAAGTTCATGAACTATTCGAAGTTCGGTTCGTTAAAATTATATTCTAACATGTTGACGGACATTTTGAACCAAATACCTTTAGACTCGAGTTCAACTCGAAAAATTATTTGAGCTCGATTCAAAGCTCGAGTTCGATTCGTTTAGTATATGAACATATTTTAATTGAACTTTTATCGAGCCAATCTACGAATAGTTTATGAATAACTTAATCCGCTTACACCATATCTATATTTTTTTAGAGGTAAAATAATTATTTTAAAGTGAAGGAAAGATATTGAATTAAATATCATTAATTACTAGATTAAAATTTAATGGAAGCATTGATCATTTTCAAAAAAAAAAAAAAAACTAATTTACGACGCGGTGTGTAACCAATTTGCTAGTTTTATGAAAGAAGAGATCATCGATCGAGAATTTGTATTTTCTAGAATTTGTAGAAAATATCGTAGAAAATTTCATTGCTATACGTGGCACATTTTTTAGATAAATATAATATGTTGATGGTATATTGGCAAACGATCGATAAGTTATAAATTATATTACCGTTCTAATAAGCTTGACATAATTTATTATTCCTTCCATCTCGCTAAAAGTGACAACATTTTTCTTATTGGGTCATCCCATTAAAAATGACCACTTTTCTTAAAAGAAAAAAATTTTAACCTTTAAAATAGATCACTCCTATATTTTCAACACACAACACTTTATTTTCTTAATCTCCATGACGGATCCTTTGCGGCCCCTTTTTAACGGGACGGTAAGAGTATTTTTATAAACTCATATGAATATAAATTGTGTCATGCTTGCTGAGACAGAGGCAGGGAGTATAATATTGCTAACCAAACATGTTTTCGCATTTTCTATAAATTGTAAAGTCCGGATTCCTCCGTTGTTTCCTTTTCCTTCCGCACCCTTTCCTCGAAATGAGAAAGAAGATAACGAAGTAAACACCTACAAAAAGTCATGTTACCTACAGAAAGTCATGTTAGGTCTAAGGACAATACCCACACAAGCTTAGTAAGTGCAATATCGTGGCGGACACCATAAACCACTTATTGGCCTCTTAGTAGTGACTGTGGAGTATGATGTTTCCATTGCTCTGTGAGTGAAAACAAGAGGACGTATGGGTTCAGCTGAGGTTTCCATTTTTAAAGCAATACGATGTGTTGGTTCAGGCAATACACCACCGTTGCTCAGCATAACTACGACTGAAGACATACTTGGCCTCTCGTCGGGATCTTCTTGAACACATAAAAGAGAAACGTGGATTGATCGCAATATTTCTGGTAGATGCCTTGTTTCAAGACTAGAATCTACTAATTCTTATATTCTTCCCTCTCTGTGCAACATCCGTGCCTATATATGCATCCCATGCTCATGAACATGATCAGCGATTGACTTCATTTTATTTTCAAACTCATGAATTCACGTGTAGCTCATATTTAGGACTTTTTAAGGATGTGTTTTCTTTTGGAATAAATTTATCTCTGCAAAATGAGGGAGAAGAGTATTATAATCCTTAAATCCTTCCTTTTTAATCTTCTCTATATCTAAATTATAATTTTACTATTTTTCCTCATCTATTACACTGTAAGGATGATGATATTATCACTCTAAATTGGCATTGATAATATTAACCCTTCTTAATGTAAGATAGATGAGGAGAAAATTGAAAAATTATAATTTAGATAAAAGAAAGGGATAAAAAAACATTAAGGAGTGATTATATTCTGAAATCTTATTTTAAAGGCATAAATTTATTGATCGAAGAGAATACAACCTTAGAATTTTTACTATGAGAGTATATTGAACGAGTAAAATAGAGATATGATTAACATGAATAAAATTGAATAATTCACTTTCGAAAATCAACATTATATTCTTAACAACCAAGGGTTCCTTATATATAAGAAACGACACCTCACTAACACAAACAATATTAAGTTCAAGTATAAACTTTTTAACACAATAAAGTGAAGCCATATTGGTACTTAGGGTCAAAACAGCGCATTCAAATTCGATTCTTGACGAGTAAATACTAATATTACAAAAAATGCATTATATAATAATGAAATGGTAACGGATGATTTTTTCATTTCTAAATGTTAACGAATTAACAATGGAATTGTTGTTAAATTTTAGTAACGGAATTATCCGTTATTAAAAATTTAGTAACAGAATTTTCCGTTACAATTCCATTACTAAAATTGAAGAAACCATTCTAGAAACAGAAATTCTATTACAATTTCGTTGTTATATCACTACAAAAAAATTGAGTATATGTAACAAAATTTATGTAAGGAAAATAAATTTTGTTACATTTGCATATCATATGTGAGGAAATTATATCACTATAAAAAAACTAATTATTTGCCACAAATTTTTTCGTCAAAAAAACTATTATTTCGTTACATAAGGTCACATGTGAGGAAATAAATTTCGTTACAGACTCGTCATATTAGGTTCCTCACATATAGTATAATGTAAGGAAAATATGATTTCCTCACACTAGATATGAATCTTTGAGGATTAATGTGAAAATATATACTCACATATGATATGCAAATGTAACAAAACAAAAATTTCCTCACACAATTTGTTACATATATTCAACATTTTTGTAGTGTATATAGTAAAAGAATATATTATGTTGTTAAAGTTTTAGCAACCATCGATATTATTACTAATAAAAAATTTAGTAACGGAATTTTTTATTTTAGTAACAGAAAAATCTGTTGCTAAAATCAATTTTTTTTGTAGTATAATATATCATTTTTCAAAGCTTATAAAAGTAAGGCCTTAAAATTATGGGAGAAAAATAAAAATACCCCTTTTGAAAAATTACATGAACAAAATACCCAATATTTTTGTGTACATGTTAAAAATACCCATTTTCCCTCAAAAAACGTGCACCACCTGAAAAAGTAGTTAGAGAGTCAAAAAGTGGGTGAAAATGTTAGCAAAATTGAATGAATTCATAAAAAACATACATTATTATTTTTGGAAAAATAGGGGATGAACCGTTCCTCCCCTTTCTTCCCCATTTGGACAAACCATTCACCCTTTCTTCCTTCTTTCTCAAAATTTTAAACCTCCTGCCATTCGCCTGAAATTGTTGGACCGCCCGCTCGTTGGCCTGAATTTGGTGGAGTATATCGCCGGAGAGATTGCTGGAAGGTTGGTTGGACCGCTAGGGCAATGGGAAGCTTGAATTTGCGTCAGAGGTCGTTGGAGGCCATGGGAGACACGAATGAAGACATTCTCACTTATATACAGGTATATCGTAATCTTCTAAACCTAAATATACACGAACCGATAGACTAGGCACCATGAACCGCTGGGGACATCTCAGCACATGGCCGAGCGGTCCATGATGGTTTATCTAGCGGTTCATCAACGCGTGGGTTCCTTGATTTTTTTGACATTGTTTTGATTATTTAAGATATGATTATGTACCTCTAAACTGATATTTATTAATTAATTAGAATTGCATATTATAGTTTATTTATGGGATTGATTTATACGTTTTTGAGAATATCATGTGTTATATTTGAATTGTACGTAATATTTGGATTTTTTTGATGCCTGAACCGTTGGAGCAGGCATGATGAACCGCTTGGACCTCTTGGCACATAGCCGGGCGGTCCAAGGTGGTTCTTCGAGCGGTTCATATATGCATGAGGAGTATGTATTTTTTTTTACATCATTTTTATTGTTAACCATTAACAATTAAGAATTAAGTAATAATTAACAATTAACAATGAATTTTAATTATTAATTAATTAATATTAAAAATTCACAATTAATAAATATAATTAAAAATTAGAATTGTTAACTAATTACAATCGTTCACAATTAACAATTTAATATTAATTATTAATATTAACAATTAACCTTTAACAATTCATAATTAAGAATTAATTAACAATTAATAATTAACAATTAACAATGAATATTAATAATTAAATAATTAATATTAACAATTAACAATGAATATTAACAATTAGAATCTTTACCTATTACAATTTTTCACAATTAACAATCATCAATTAATTATTAATATTAACAATTAACATTTAACAATTCACAATTAAAAATTAATTAACTATTAATAATTAAGAATTAAGAATTAACAATGAATATTAATTATTAAATAATTAATATTAACAATTAACAAATCTAATTAAAAATTAGAATCGTTAACTAATTACAATTCTTCACAATTGACAATTATCAATTAATAATTAACAATTAACAATGAATATTAATAATTAAATAATTAATATTAACAATTAACAAATCTAATTAAAAATTAGAATTGTAACTAATTACAATTCTTCACAATTAACAATTATCAATTAATTATTAATATTAACAACTAACATATAAATATTCACAATTAAGAATTAATTAAAAATTAATAATTAATAATTAACAATTAATATTAATAATTAAATAATTAATATTAACAATTAACAAATCTAATTAAAAATTAGAATTGTTAACAATTAACAATTAACAAATCTAATTTGAATTAAATTCTACTTCAGTTTGAATTAGAATTGATAATATTTAATATTGTTAAATAAATAGAATTGTTAATTTTTAATTAGTATAGTTCATTAAAAATGTTATTTAATTGTTAATTGTTAATCAATTGTTAATTGATAATTGTTGGTTATTGATTAATTAACTTATAAATAATTATGGATTGAATGTTGTAGGAATCCCCCCGTCCTTGGTACCGTAGACCGAACTCCGTCAACCGAAAATCCAAACCAAATACATATTACAAAGTAGGGATTGTAGAAGAAATAAGGAGTAGATTGTTAGGTGTGGGCCTTTGTTAAACCGATTTCAGCAAGGGTCATTTGCCCATTTCATTGGGTGGGGTCCGGGATTTCTTGCCAGTCAGGCCCTCCACATTATTCTATGTAGGTCTATCCACACGCAGCGTGGGATATGGTTTCACATTTGTGGGGGGGGGGGGGGATGTCGAGTATACCATTGAGGATCATGCACTGATCACGGGGTTCATATGACTGGTTATTCTAACTTCGACAGTACTTCCCCACCAGATCTTAGTAGGTTGTCTACATTTACGTCTGCCTGCAACGGGGTTCATATGACTGGTGTTGATTTATTGGCGCGCTTTAGCAATGCTCGAAATAATATAGATGATCCGGATAGTGTGAAATACCACTTCTATGGTCCGGCTTGGGCATTGATGGTGTGGGGACTGGAGGTCCTTCCCGGATTCGAGGCGATGGCCGGTAGGCAGAGGGAGATTGATTTAGCATATCCTCGATGTGTGAGATGGAACTTTCAGAAAAATCTCGATCTGACATCAGTGCAGGATCTATACGAGTGTTTTGACACCGATATAAGTTTTATGATATTTCATTAATCCTTCTTAAATTAAATTATATGATTATGACTTGATTTTAATAAATTGTTTTGTCTTATTTTAGCAGGCTTACAATATTTCTAATCTTGTGGCAGACGAAGTGGAACAGAGCCGTGCATATCATCAGTCGATATTGTGTGACCATCCTCTAGCCGTGAGGTACATGCCCCTATCAAATCCCATTGGTATGTTGGGCCTGACAGCTGAGCTGCGTGCATCGAGGCACAGAGCAGAGGCAGTAGAGCTAGTGAGCAGTCGGCGAGCTACGAGGAATGTAGCACCACCATTTGTTGATCACTCGGAGCCATCAGATCACGGTGATCAGCCGGAGCCGGAGCCGGAGCCATCAGAGCGTCCTCCGCGACGTCGTAGAGATAAGGCAAAGCGTGCTAGGGCACCGATGTGTGAGTCATCCTCTAGCAGCAGCGGTGGCAGGACTGAGCATGCACTTAATCAGATGCGTGGCGAGATGAGTGCTTTTGAGCAATGGATGATAGAGAGACACGATCAGTTGGAGGCACGGATCGTTCAGTGGCACGATGATCTAAAGAAAACGCTCAAGAAATGGATGGGAGATCTTTTGACAGCCTTTCGTTGTGGTCCTTCTCAACGTGCTGATCTGATCATTCATACACAGCGACAGCCCCCCCCCCCCCCCCCTATGCCGCAGTCAGCTAGGCCTTCGATGCAGTCAGCTAGGCCTTCGATGCAGGCAGCTAGACCTTCGATGCAGTTACCTCGGCCTTCAGATTTTCATGCCACGAGCCCCCCACCAGCTTATGCCGTGTGTGACATACCCCAAGGGTTGGCGCCTTTTGTGACTACACGTCATTCCTCGGCGGATACTGGATCAGTAAGTTTATTATTTTCAATATTATTTATGATTAACTAATTCTATTATTTAAAGTTATTAAATTTGCATTTTTTTTGTAGACATCATTTCCTTGGCCATTTGACTCTCCGCCAAGCAATGTGGCATCCATTCCAGGCCCATCGACTACACCTGATGACTGTTCGGAAGAAGAGTTTCAAAGTGACTTTCGTCCCCAGTCACGAGTTGTATATGTCCCACAAGATAAGCCAGATACTATTGATGAAGAAATGGAGAAAAAGTGGAAAGCATTCATGAAGAAGTCATTAAGTGACTATGTTAAAGTCAGTGAGAGTGAATTTCGAATAACAGTTGCTGACTTCAATTTGATTCTTCGGATGGATACAGATTTTTACTGTGAGGTAATTTTTGTCATTAGGAAATAAAATTCGAATAATGTTTGAATTTATGTTTAGCTAAACCCTCAATTGTTATTGTGCAGACTATAGATCTGTATATGCTGACCCTGCAGGCAAGACTGATGCGGAATGAAAGCGTACTCCCTTCGCACACCGGAGGACGCACTGTTTTCTGCAGATGCGATTTTTTTGTAAGTTTTATCTTTTTTTTAAATCTATCTAAGATTTAAATTGTTTTGTAAGTTCTAACTGTTTTGTAAATATTTTTTGATGCAACGATTGTTATCGAATTATAACGAGATGATTGAGCAAACCAATGAGCTGAAATTGGAAGGATGGGAGGCGAAAGCGGAGTATTGCAAGATCAACTACAAGCCTCATCACTCCTTATGTTATTTAATGATCATGTTTAAATATGTTATTTGAAGCTTCTTTCCGCTTTCATTTTTTTTTATTTCTGGACCGTACGAGTATTCGAATTTTTCATTTCTTAACATTATAAAATACTACATCGAGTTAGGAGCAATTTACAACTTGAATCTTTTCATTTCGTTGTGTTTTCAATTTACTACATTTTTCGTAAAATGGTTGCGCATAAATATTAAATATTGCAAATTGTGCCATTTTGAAATTGGAAGCTTCTACCCGGTTTCGTTTTTTTTTATTTCTGGACTAGGATTCGAACCCAAGCTATTATGTTTAGAAATTCTATAGGAGAGTATCAAACCAAGTCGGGTATTACATTCATTCGACTAAGAAATACAAATAAAAGTTAATAAACTAAAGTAAATACATAGCAAACACAAAATTACATTCATTCTTATTAGAACATCTTGTTAGAATATATTGAATATTTTTTCAAATTAAAGTGCTCACATAACTACCTTCATAATGCAAAAGATAATACAATCCACATAACTACATACATAATGCAAAAGATAATACAATCCACATGACAACATCCATAATGCAAAGATAATATAATCATACTACAAATTAAGCATTGAATTAATTTGGACAATTGGGAAGACCTCACCGTCTTGCTCTTCGACTTGTAGTGCCCGATGATTCTGCCCACCCCCTACGTCTACTCATCCTCGGTCTACTCGGCATTCTTATTACTTTGTTTGGCAAAACCTCAATGCTTGAGATATTTTCGGGCAAATTCCAATTTTGTTTCGGAGGAATTTGAGATATAACACCTTTATATGCATTTACAACTGATGATGATTTGTAGTAGTGTGCTACAAAATCAATCATAGTTCTTCTAAATTTCCTGCACAGATAATAATATTCTAATAAAATCTCAAAAAAATAATCTAAATTAATTCTCAACTTTAGCATAATATAAAAGTACGTACGTAATTCCTGCAATAGCATGAGAACATAGGATCCCGTCGTATTGAAATTCCATGCATTCACATGTCCGCGCTCCAAGATCTACCAACAGTGATCGATTGTTTGTTTCAATTCGGTATTGATCATCACCTTGTGGAATGGCTCTATACTTATGAGATCTCTCGATTTGGATCAGTAACTTGCGTCTTACCTCTTGAGGAAGTGGATGTCTCTCCCTGTTAGCAGCTACAAGTCGTTTTCTAAACCAATCCTCACAAATCATTCTTACTGACTCGATGCATGCACAAATAAAAAGACGACGAGCCCATAAAAGTGTACGATTAAAGCTCTCAGCTGTATTGGACGTTAAGAAGCTATACCTTCGAACATGACACATCGACTGAGCCCACTTAGCAGGTCCAATTATCATTAAGTGATCATAGGCCTGCACCTTGCCAACTTGAATCATGTTCATTCTTTTCTGAAATTCCGCCTGCTTATATGTGTATGCAGCCTTCTGAAACAACCCTAGTGTAGTTTTACCAAATCTTTTTAAATTGTTACTAAGATGGTAGTAACAAAGGGCATGAGTTGCTTCCGGAAATACAACTCTCACTGCATGCTCAATCGACGCATGTTGATCAGATACAATCAATGTTTGAGACATGCTCCCATATGCTCTTCGTAGTCGTGTCAAAAACCATACCCAAGACTCATGATTCTCAATTGGCCCGATTCCATACGCCAACAGATACACTTGCTCATTTGCATCCTTTGTAACATCAACAAACATAATGCCATTATTCTTTCCCTTCAAGTGAGTACCGTCGACTACTATTACCGGCCTCATGCACAAGCTAAATGTTGATCTGCATGCACCGAGAGCCACAAATACATGACAAAACCTGTTGTCTGCACCAATGTCGATATCTGTGATCGTGCCCGGATTTGTCATCTCTAACATATGCAAATAACCAGGCAGTTGTTGAAATGAATCATGATATTTACTATATATCATCTCAACAGCATGATTTCTACCTCTAAGCGCCACATTATAAGTCACTTGCATACCAAACATATTCATCAACTCGTGCTGAATAACTTTAGGCTTTATGATTCATTTGTGTTTCGCATTTTCTTCGCAAAATATGCACCGATCACTTTTGGGTGTACCTTTTTCGGTCCAATGTTTGTGATACCATCCCCGCACGTGTGCTCGCCACAAAACTTCGATACAAGCCACGGCCCACCATGAGATAAAGCACGAAGCTTGAATGAACAATCGCTGCTTAACTTGCATCGCCAATACAATCTGGTTGTGTCTGATCGGGTCACCTGATATTCTGCTTTCTTTTCAAGATTCCACAAACCAACTGTGATGCTAAGTTGCTCCTTATCATCAAAAAGAGATCCTTCAGCCAACTCTTCTAGTATCGAATTTTCTTCACAGAACACATCTGAAGTTGTAGCATTAGGAGGAATCATTGGAATTAACCAATTGCTTAGGTATCCTTCTGGGATTCGGATTTCATCATTATCACCCGCACTAGGATACATAAGCTCTAATAAATGTCGCATACCTCCTTCCTTGTGGATCCATGCAGCGAATTCGGCAAAAACAGATCTATTAAAGGTCAAATCACCTTGATCCTCAGATCCAGAGCTCTCTGATGATGGAACATAATCATCTTCGTCATCATCCTCATCATCGACATAACAATCATCATATCTTTGTCCCTGTCCCTGTCTCTATCCCTATCCGTGTTCCTCTTCATATTCTTGTCCCCGGCCCTAATATCGATCTTCACCCTGACCCTGATACTGATCTTCACCCTGACAATATCCATACGCATCATTCAAGTCCGGAATCACATTTACTCTGCTAGTCGAACCGAAGTTCATGTCTGTAGGGTAATAATCATCAAACCAATCTGTCGAAGGTGGAAACCTTCTGATATTTTCTAGTTCATCATTCAAGTTTGAGGTTTGTGAAGGTCCACCCATATCAAATGAAGATTGGTAGATATAACTAACATATACCAGGACGTGCAACGTTCATGCATAAAGAAACTAATTCTGCATCATTTGTCAAACTATATTTCATCATTTGTCCACTCCGCAATGCCGACAAGTAATAAATTTCATACTCTCTCCCCGATGACATCAACATGTTGTTAATGCAAAATCTAAGATTAAAGATCGAAATGCCATTTCTAGGTAGTGGTGCAATCTGATCTTGTCCATTCACGTAGCTACAATCAACTCAATAACCTCCGAACTTAATGTTCACAATTTGACAATCCATCATCTACAAATCAAAATTAGAAATTATACACAATTGCATTCGGATATTATCTAAAATCAATAAAACAAACATTTTTCCAAGTATGAGATATTGATAAGTAATCACATACATGATCTAAATACTATTATTCATGAATCGCTAGACAAAACCCCTTGAACCGCTAGGTGGATTTTGGGGAGGTCCTGGGAGGTTCAAGCATATTCATCTAGCGGTTCAACCGTGAATGCCTCAAGTTATCATTATTGTACGTAAAAACCATAATATAAAGTTAAATTAAGTAACATGAAACTCATATCATCTATTACAAATATCAAAATAACATTTTCATGTAAACATATTAATAATCTTTAAATTACCTAAACCTATATACTAAAACATTTAGAAATATCATCTACTACACGATCTACTATGAACCGCTAGATAAAGCATGATGGACCGCTGGTACGCATGCGAGAGGTCCCAGCGGTCCATACCTCTTAGTCTAGCGGTTCATGTTTTATTTGAACTAGAGCAACATTATAATGCAATTACCTTAATTGTATCTTCGATATCACTCTGTTTGAAGCCAGATACGAGATAATTCGAGGAGAATGGTGTAAGAGTGTTTTGGAGTATTTTGAATAATATTCATATAAAGGAATCCTATGTTATATATATGAAACAATATTTATTCAAAGGTATCCTATGTTATATATATCAAACAAACATAATAGTCCAAAAATTATATAGTAATCAAGTACTCAATTATTACTCAAAAAGTGTGTAAGAATTGTGTAAGAAGGTGTAAGAGTATGTAAGAATTATACATTTTTTAAATCAAATGGGTATTTTCTACATGTGTTTGAATGTTTTGGGTATTTTGTTCATACAAAAATTGAAAGTGGGTAGTTTTCACTATTATCACTAAAATTATTAAGATGTAAAAGATAGAGTCATAAGCTATAGTTATTTTAGATAAAATAAAAATACTTACATTTCCGAGAAGGTTGAGGCCATGGCCATCTGCATCGGGAAATCCAATGTTTCTGACACCAGATACTATTTCCAGCACTATAACTCCAAAGCTATTGTAATACCACGTTCATTTTCGTAGTTGTTAACCTTTATTGATAAACTAGTAAAATGAGTTATAATATTAAATTTAAGAGTTATTGATTAGAGAATTGATAAAAGAAAAATGTCACTTGTATTCGATAAAGATAAAATCTTAATTTTGTAATGAAACTTTGTTTCCTACTTAGAAGGAGAAGTTATACAATAAGTCAACATTTAGTTGGAAACTTATGATTTCTAATTATAAGTAATGTTTAAGTTAATACATATGAATTATAAGTAATCTTACGTTAAAATGATTATTAAAAATCATAGCTATTAACATTTAATTCAGAACAATGAAGTATAAAATAAAAGTTGTAGTCCAAAATGTATACTAAATCAAAAGAATAAATAAAATACAACAGAATAATGTATATTTAAAGAAGTATATCTATATACATGTTATAAAATGATATGATGCATCTACATAACAATAAGAAAATGAATATGTAATTAAATATATATTAATAATAAAACTTATAGGATACAAAGCATTGCCCTATATCTACTCAATGAAAAGAAATTAAGTTGGCAATCTTACTTGCGGATTACAAATACAGATATGGAGAATTACATATATAAATGATGCAACTCTTATTACACTGTTACTAAAATAAGAGAGAAAAAGAAAAGAGGAAAGATATTGTAGAGTGAGCACTGGGCTCGATGTAGATAGAAATGCATAAGAGGAAGCAAGAAATCATGCTGCCATCTCTGCCAAAAATAAAGAAGACCTTCTCTGCATATAGAAAAAAAAATACTCACCTATCTACACATGGAATGGAAAAGATAGGTCAGTGCATGTAGGGTCATAATTCAAATAAATGAAATCTTAGAATTTCAGTATTTTTGGTTGGATTAAGATTAAGAATAAAGAAGTAAGACATGCCTTCAAAAAAAAAAAAAAACAAAAAGGAGAAGGGAAAGCTACCGAGTGGCATGCATCTCTATCAAATCACCTGCACCCAAAAGTATAGGCTACTGTATCCATAGTAAAATCCTTCAAAAGTCTTTACATTAGAGAGACCTAAGAGCTAAAAATAAGGACTAGGAAGGACAGCTATACTCGACTAAATCACTCCCAAATCAAATGATGTATCCATCCTAGACACTACTATTAATACTATATATACTAGACACTCCTTCAAACCAAACCGATTAATAAATCATACATTTCAAAGTGAATACTTAGGCGATGTGTAGAAATAAAACACAAGGAGGGGTACTGCTCAAATCCTAAGCAAGTTCATCTAAAATACAACAGCTTCTTCTTGAGGTAACAAAAGTTTAAACTCTAATTCTTAATATTACATGTTATTTCCTTTTGAGTTTTAAGTAGAGCCTCAGAACAACTTCAACACAAAACATTCAGAAGTAGAAACTTTCTTTCTTTTTATTTTGAAGATCAGAACATGGTAGTTAAAATCGAATTCACATACTCACAAATATCAGTTAACTAACTAACATGGAAGTTATAATTTTAACTTTAAGAGAATAAACAAAATATAATAGTAATAATAATGAATTATTAGTACAGAGAATTAATGAAATCAAATTAGATAAGGTAAGAACAAATTAGAAATTTTGCCTTAATTCAACCCAAAAGCAACCAAAATAAAACATGCAGACTAGGAATTTTGCCATAATTCAACACAATAGACCACAAAATACAATCACATGTTATTAGGAATTTTACAACTAGAAATGCACTGAAGCAACATAAGCTTTCTCTTTTCTATTTAAAGACTGAAATTAAGAGTTCAGAGAGCACAAGTAGAACCCTTCAAATATTTAACTATTATAAGAATTTAGAAATCACTAGCTTTTGATATCCTCATAATTGAGCTATATAATAAATCAGTAAACTTAGAGAAACTGGATTTTCCAACCAAGAAAACAGAGAAACATAAAAATATAACCATAATATCAATTAGCAGATTACTAAGATATTAGGAAGAAGACTTAGCTTTTGTTTCAAGGCTCCTCAGCGAGCAAGACGACAGTAGGGCGTGAGTAATACACTTCAACTTGTAGTCGACCCCAATACCAGAATCAAGCCATTTTTCCCTCGTCCAAGAACTAGAAGAACTAACGGTGAAAACTAAATAGAAGCTAAAAAAAAAAGGAAAACAAAGATGTGGGGATTTTCCCAAAATCATCTAAAGTTAACCTAATTAAGATCATTCAACTAGGAATTTAGAATAGAATTTGAAATAAGGGATTACACCCCGAAGTTCTTACCTTTTGCAAATCGAAATCAAGAGAGAATGAGGAAAGGGTCGGAAGAGGGAAAGGCAAGGAGAGAAATCGAGAGGGAGATGAGGGTTCGGTGATATGATACGGACGAAGAGGGAGATGGGAGTTGAGAGAGAAAGAAAAACTAAAAAAAAGGGGGGAGAAATAGAGAGAGATGGAAAGAGGAGGGATAGAGTAGTCATGCCTTCTATTTTGTCCCCTCTGTTTGAGCAAGGAGAAATAAGAAAACGATGAGTATGGTTAGAGGAAGATTCGAGAGTGTGTGCAGGGTGAGGCCATCTAGGGAGAGATAGATTAAAGTGACTAAGGTTTTGGT
>JAPKLX010001916.1:0-16711 GCA_026898415.1 Leonotis leonurus
ACTTTCAACCCTTTCTCTTTCTCCAATCTCTTCATCTTCTTCTTCATGAGTTACACTCTCAAAGAATTTCAGCATCCCAGCCTTTTCATACAAAGATCTTAGATTGATCTGTAACTTGTTGGCTTCGTGCTGGGATATTGATAGTATGTCTTGGGGAAATGATTCTCTCAGTTCTGTAATGGAAGAGACTCCGAAGGTGTTTAAAAAGATAGCCTCTTCCGCTTTGAGAGCATCTATGGATTTTACCTTGAGCAGAGTATCCAGGACGTAAAATTCCTTGTCCTTGATGAGAAGCAGTAGCTGTACTCTTTTGGCTGCATCATAGCTCTCAGGGGTGAGCTGGATGCCTGGAAATCTTTTGAGTACAGCTCGATCTGCTTCTGCCTCAAGTAGTTTGACAACAGATTCTGTCTTCTTCAGCTCTTCATCCTCATCTGTGGATTCCTCCTCTCCCTCGATCTCCTCATCGATCTACTCTAAGTGATCTGCAGATGAGGGACTGGCTGTGTGTGCGGGGGAGAAATCCTGGATCTGGCTGGGATCCAAGGATGAAATGGGAGCTACATCCTCTGGTGGTCCACCCACCAAGATCTCTTCCTCCTCAATCTCCTGGTGAGGGAGAATGGTTTCTGCAGCAGCAGGTTCTTCAACCTGGACTTCATCAGCTAGTTTCTGAAGTCTTCTGCGTTTTGGTTTGGGCGGCTGAGCTGCTGTGGATGTATCAGTTTCAATCGAGCTGGCTCTCCTAGTCACTCGTTTGGGTGGGGTTCTTTCTGTGGGCTTTTCCTTTGTCACTCTTGATTTTGTGGACTTCTCGGTTGGGGCAGTAGGTGGGATCCAGATGGGGTTAGAACTGCCCATCTCTGTCAGTGCATTTGCCACCACAGGGTCAGTCACCCTTACAAGTAAGTTAGCAGAGATGCCCATTGACATCTCGATCTGGTGCTGGTCCTTTGGGAAGTGTAGTCTGGTGTTGAACTCTACGAGGTTATCCCACTGGTGTTGTGGAAAGAAGGACTCCAGCATGAAGCTGATTTTAGTGGAGTGCCTTAAGCTGCTCCTCTTTACTTCGATCCCGGGTGGTTTTCCTCCCTTTACAAACATAATCATCTTGGCTTCCTTAGCCAAGAGATCAAATAATATCCTGCTCCAGTTAACCGGTAGGTTAAGAACGATGGCAGCTAGGATTTTAAACTTCTCTGGGGTAACCTGGTCATAAGACCCATTGTGGTTCAGGAAAATTCGTTGTACGAATTCAAACAGGATCCTGAATTCTGGTGCGAGTAAGGCTCGGGTAAACATCCTGTTCGTATATTGGATAGGTACTATCATTACCATCTCTACCGCCTCCTGAAGCTGTTCTGCGGTCAGTTCCCCAAGGTCGAGGCCTTCATCTTTCAACTTATAAACACCATTGATGATGTTTATTACGTTGTATGTGGTATTGCTTATGGTGCTTCCTTTGCTTACTCTGATTGTAGCTTCGTTTCCACCCTTCTATCCCTGCCATGAGAGATAGAATGCGGCGACTTCTTTGGGCAAGAAGTGGACAGGGTAAGAGGTGATGATATTGTGAAATCCTACAAGGAAACCAAGAAAATATATGTGAGCACTATCCTTCCATCAATGAAGTATAAGTGCCCAAAAAGCAGTTTACAGAATATAGAAATTTCAACACAGTCCAAGAGAACATATATATGTAATTGGGTGAAGACAATTTTCATTGCAGGATTGAGAATATATCAAAGCAAAAGTAAAAAAAAAAAAAATTGAACCTTTGCAGCGACGAACAAGATCGAATGCCTTGTCCAGTTTATGAAACTCGAAGGTATCAAGAACTGCGAAAAGGTCTTGATGAATGTAAGGTTTCAGGAAGTTTGCTTGTTCAAGAAAAACAGATGATTTGGGTGCCATATTTGCTAAAACAGAGTGATTTTCAAAGATAGAGAGAGTTTGGAAGCGAGGAAATTTTGCTAAGTGTTTCGAGAAATATAAGTGTAAGTGATAGACGAAACGACTTATCAAATTTATAAACGAAAGAGAGGATAAGTAAAGTAATAAAAATATTGAGAAATCCTTCCCCTTTTCAGCTTTTCCCGCCTTTCCATGTTCTAGGTTTGCAGTCTATTACCGCCTCTATTGATCGTATGATGCACGCGCTTTTGATCGTGGGGTTGAGGAGTGGCGCGTGTTTGTTTTGCACTGTCGAAAAGCCTCCTTTTTCTTGGTTTGGTAAATATCTTCTTGATCACAATTCCCAAACATAGTATCAATCATCACAAAAATAAATATTTGATATCTGATGTCAGGATTTAGATATATGGTATAATTAGTCGCCGTATATAGTTGACTTTTCCCCCTTAACCAAGTAATGGGATAATAAATAAGAAATATTAATTTAATATCCACGTGGCATCAAGTGATCTGGTACAGATCGATCTCTCTCTTAATGAACTGATGTTAATAACGTCAATCTGTTTATGCCATTCTCAACTTTGAACATCAATGTTCTATGATGTTCTGTTTAATAATTCCCGGTTGGAATTTGATTAATCTGTTTTGACCATTGATATGCACTTAGTGATCTGGTGTCAATTTCCAGTTGGAATGTTACATGATATGCTCTCTGTTAATCTGGTCTATGTCAATCTGGTCTTCATTAATTTGTCTTTTGATGATATGGTCTTAATTCCCTGTTGGAATTTACTTGACCTGTTACTTTATCAATCTATATTAGGCCAATCTGGTCCTATCTTCCAGATTTAATAGTCCTAATTTTCCACAAAGCATCTTGAATCTTTCTTCTGGTAATGCTTTAGTGAGAATGTCTGCTCTCTGCACTTCGGTGTGTATTTTCTCGATCTGTACGTGTTTTCTTTCAACATGATCTCTTATGAAATGATGCCTTGCGTCCACATGTTTGCATCTGGTATGCAGAACAGGATTCTGTGTGATAGCTATAGCACTTGAGTTATCACAGAAAATAGGTATCTCCTTGACATCGATCTCATAGTCTTTGAGCTGTTGTCTTAGCCATAGTATTTGTGCACAACAACTTCCAGCTGCCATATATTCTGCCTCTGTGGTTGATGTGGCAACAGATGTCTGTTTCTTTGAGAACCAAGAGACCAGTTTACTTCCTAAAAACTGACATGTGCCAGAAGTTGATTTTCTGTCTAACTTGCATCCAGCATAATCTGAATCTGTGTATCCAGTTAGCTCAAAGTTGTCTTCACATGGGTACCATAATCCTAAGTGGGCTGTTCCCTTAAGATATCTTAATATCTTTTTAGCTGCTTCCATGTGAGACTCTTTAGGATTAGCTTGGTATGTTGCACATACACCTACTGCAAATGTGATGTCAGGTCGACTGGCAGTTAGGTATAGTAGTGATCCTATGATTCCTCTGTTTTGTGTGATATTAGCTGGTTTCCCTTCTGGGTCAGGACCAATTTTCCCATTGGTCTGCATTGGGATTTTCACTGGGTTACTGTCTTTGAGCCCAAATTTTGCTAGCAGATCGTTGATGTATTTTGTTTGATTAATGAAGATACCATCTGGTTCTTGCTTGACCTGCAGACCTAGAAAGAAACTCATCTCCCCCATCATGGACATTTGATACTTATTTTTCATAAGTTCAGCAAATTTGTCACATAAATAGGTGGATTGAGATCCAAATATGATATCATCTACATAGATCTGTACTAGGAGGATGTTTTCTTTGACTTTAATAATGAATAAAGTCTTGTCAACTGATCCTCTTCTGAATACAGAATCTAGTAGAAACGTTGATAATGTCTCATACCAAGCTCTGGGGGCTTGTTTAAGACCATAGACTGCTTTTGTCAGTCTGTATACTTTCTGGTTTGGATCTGCTTCTTCAAATCCAGGTGGCTGTTCCACATAAACTTCTTCTTCAAGGATACCATTTAGGAAAGCGCTTTTGACATCCATCTGGTATACCTTGAATCTCTTGTGTGCAGCATATGCTAAGAATAGCCTTATTGCTTCTAATCTGGCTACGGGTGCAAATGTTTCATCAAAATCAATGCCTTCTTGTTGATTATAGCCTTTAGCTACTAATCTGGCTTTGTTTCTGACTACTTCACCATTCTCATCCCGTTTATTTTTGAACACTCATTTTACACCAATCACACCTTGGTGTTTGGGTCTGTCCACGAGATACCAGACCTCATTCCTTTTGAACTCATTGAGTTCTTCTTGCATTGTTGTTATCCAATCTGCATCTTGTAGAGCTTCATGAGCATTAGCTGGTTCAATGCGAGATAGATAACAACTCAGCATAGCACTTTCTCCATGCATTCTTCTAGTTTTAACACGATCTGATGGGTTCCCAACGATCTGTTCTGGTGGATGATCTTGTATCCATCTCCTTCTCCTGGTCATCTCTTCATCGGATATCTCAGGATCAGTTTGATCTGTTGGTTCTTCAAATTCAGGGTGTGATGTAGAAGATGGTTGGAATGGATTCTCGTAAGGGTTTTCTTCTGGATTTGGACTTTCAGAATGATTATCTTCTGCAATGACTGTTTCATTGCTTGGTGATCTGTTTTCATCCAGATCTTGTTGAGTTGTTCCCCCTTGCTGTATGTTCTCTTCAGCAATAGGTGGAGTACTACTTTCTTCATCCTCTCTCTTTGAATTCCATATAAGAATGTCTTCTAGTAGTAGTTCATTCATCTTTCTTGTAGTCATCTGGTTTTCTGTCTGTTTTTCTTCTAGTGACCTGTACTCAACAATAGACTCATCAAAAACAACATGAGGCGTTACCTCCACAATATGAGAATTCTTATTGTAGACTCAATAAGCTTTACTAACATCAGAATATCCTAAGAATATTTCAGGGTCAGTTTTGCTATCAAAAGTCTTCAATTGAGATTTCCCATTATTGTGTATGTAACACAGACAACCAAAAGTACGAAAGTAAGAAATCTTAGGCTTTCTGTTGTTCCAAATCTCATATGGTATCTTTCCATGTCTGAGTGTGATGGATGATTTGTTTTGAGTATATCAGGCTGTGTAGATTGTTTCTGCCCAGAATTTCTTTGGTAGATTGGTTGCATTAAGCATTGTGCGAGCTGCCTCTTTTAGTGATCTGTTTCTCCTCTCAACAACTCCATTTTGTTGAGGAGTTCAGGCAGCAGATGTTTGATGAGTGATCCCCATCTTATTGCAATATGCTTCAATCTTTTGGTTGAGAAATTCTGTTCCTCGATCTGTTCTGATAGAGGTTACACTCAACTCCTTCTGTTTGGTGATCTTGTGTAGAAAATCAGGGAGTTTGTCAAGAGTCTCTTTCTTCTTTAACAGAAAGATGACCCAAGTGAATCTTGAGTAATCATCTATGATTACTAGGGTGTATTTTCTCCCATTTATACTTAGAGGTTTGACTGGTCCAAATAGATCCAGATGCAAAAGCTCTAGTATTCTTGATGTTGAGTGAGCTGTTTTGCTTGAAAAAGATGATCTGGTCTGCTTTCTAGCTTGACAGGCTTCACATATATGATCTTTATCATATACTTGATCTGGTAGACCTTCCACTAATCTTTCTTTAGCAATCCTGTTGATTGACTTGAAGTTTAGGTGGCTTAATCTCCTATGCCATAACCAGCTGGTTTCTGATACAGTCTTTGTCACTAAACAGGTCTCGATCTGGTTTGTCCATTGGACAATATATAGTCTATCCTGCAATTTTCCGGTAAGGAGTATCTCATCTCCTTCCTTATTCTTCACCAGACAGTTGTTAGTATCAAAAACAATCTGATTACCGTTAGCACAGAACTGACTTACAGAAAACAGATTGTGACTAAGACCCTCAACATATGATACATTTGTGATAGTGGTCTTGCCAACTTTGATGTTTCCATACCCTCTGGTATATCCTTTTGAATTACATCCAAAAGTGACCTGTGGTCCTGGTTTCTCTATGTAATCTGATAGTAGGTTCTTGTCACATGTCATGTGTTTTGAACAACCACTATCTATTATCCAGATTGTTCCTCTTGCTACCTTATTCCTTCTTGCAGTCCTTTGATCCTGCAATTAATCAGACTTAGCTACCCTTCAACGTTTGGGTGCTTGATTATTAGCAAATATTCCTTTTTGAATCCAGAATATTTTTGGGTTAGGAATAGAAATATAACAGGTAATGATGTTCCCATCATTGTCAACTTTAGATAGAGAGTGAATTTCAGATGGATGGTATCTCTCTACTTCATCATTCTTCAAATTCTTCTTGCTAGGAGCTGTCCTATTGACAATTTTTGTCCTGTTGACATTTACATTTTGAACATGATCTGTTTCTGTGTAACGAGCTGGTTGACCCTTCGCTTCTTTTATTATCATCTTTTGAGGATAACATTTCTTGTTTTTCAAGTCCTTTACTTGATCTGGTATTTGCTTCCTTTCTGGTACAAATCTTGTGGTTCCCGAGGACTTTTCTGAGTGACCTAGATATCCTAATCCAGATGTGCCCTTTTGCTGCATATTGATTAGCAGTTTAGCACGTTCGTCACTTTTGTAGATCATTTCTTTGCCTTTCTTGATCTTCTCCTCAGCAACGTTGTTTCTTATAACCAGATCCTTCACTTTTGAATTTAGTGAATGAATTTCACAGTCTTTGCTATTGATATGTTCTTCCAGATCGTTGATTTTAGCAACAAATTGTGTATTTGCAGTGCTCAAAATTTCCTCTGATTTCTTTAGTCTATCATTCTCTTCAACAACTTCTCTAAACAACCTTTTGATGCTCGAATAGCTTTTGAACATCTCATTTACTTCATCCCATGAGTATTCTGCTTCATCTTCATTTTCCTGTTCCAGATCGTTATTATTTGAGGAATTTGAATAGCTAGAATTTACCTCAACTTCATTTAGGCCGTTGTCCAGTCCCACATAGCATTCATTCCAACTTTCTTCGTCATCAGCAACGAGAGCTTCATCATTTTCTGATGAGCTATCTGAAAAATGACTCGAGCTGCTTGAGTTCTGTTCAGCTATCATGGCCTTGCGCTCATATTTGAGCTTTCGATCTCTTTTAGCTCTTAGCTGTTCTCTTTGACTTCTGGACAGATCAAGACAATCTGTTTTGAAGAGACCTGTTCTGCCACATCCAAAGCAAGTGTAATCTGTAGAGCTAGAGGTCTTTGTTGTTTTTGCAGTCTGCTGCTTGGATTCATTCTTGTCATCAGATCGATCATTGTCATGCTTCTTATAGAAGTTTTTCTTGTTATCTTTGTAGAAGCGTCTGTATTTCTTCGATCTGATCTCCATCTTGTCCATTCTTTTGGCGATCATTGCAAACTCTTTTAAATGTTTGTCGTAGCATTTTTCTTCATCTGGTGAACAAGGTTCAGATGGATCATCTATTTTGCTCTTTGCTTTGAAGGCAACTTCTTTGTCCTTCTTAGAGCTGCTTTCTACCTTTTTGGACAGATGATCTGGTCCTCGAATTCTCTGAATGTCACATTCATGACCTTCAAGGTGATCAAATAATGCTTCTGTGGACAGATCATTGAAATCTGCACGGAGAGGTTGCATTGCAGCATAGATCTCCCAGCTTGGTGGAAGAGCTCTAAGTACTTTCATGTTCTTCTCCCTTTGAGTATACTTGTTCTTATTGAACGTAGATATCTCAAGGAGAATACTAGTGAATCTCAACTTCATTTGTTCTATTGTCTCGCCTAGTTTCATCTTGAATTCATCATATTTGTTGCAGGCAAGAGACAGTTTGTTTTCAATCATTACTTCGGATCCTAGACACAAGTCTCTTAGGGCTTCCCACATCTCTTTGGCAGTATCCAGATCTTGGATTTTTGCCAGATGTACCCCTTTGACTGTGCTAGAGATGATTCCTTTAGCAAAGTCATCCAGATTGGCTTCGCGTCGTTCTTCTGCAGTATACTTTCTTGGATCTTTGGGAACTGTCTGTGTAGTTACGCCGGTTGCGTTGGTTACTGTCACTTCTTCAGTGATCTGCAGTGGACCTTCCTCAATGACTTTCCACATCAAATAATGATGGGCTTTGAGTGCCATATTGATCCTGAAACTCCATTCTCTATATCCTTGGATAGAGAATTCTTCGCAGGCTCTGACAACAAAAGATTCCATGGCAGATAGTATGCAAGTGAATGAAAATAGGTTTTCCTAGATCTATTCAAGTTGACCATGCATGTTTTATCCTTGTGAAACAAAGACAATGGTCGTTTAAACCACTGCTCTGATACCACTTGTTGGTCCCGAGAGAGCAAGGTTTGGTGTATGGGGGGGGGAATACACCAAATACAAACTTTTCAGTTTACTTGACAAATTATCAGAGAGTTCAAGCTATTCTGTATAAGAAAATGCTCGGCAGATGACTTAAACAGATTGATACACATATCGAAACCAGTTAAGTCCAAACAGATTGCTCTCTTAGTGAAAGACACTTAGTCAATAATAAGAGTGATCTTATTACTTTCTGAGTGTTGTGTGTGCGGAATAATGGTGGATTTAATGAGTGCTCTTGTTTAGAAAACCTTAAGAATTATTCAGATTGTTAAGTAGATTGATTGAGATGCAGATTTATATGATAGTGCAGAAGGTTAGAATAATAAACAACTGAAAATAGAGATGCAAGAAAGTAAATGACACAGTTGTTTAACGTGGTTCGGGAAATCCCTACGTCCACGATCTGGTCAAAACTAGACCAGATTATCCACTACTAGGATACTCTGCTTCTTTATACTCGTGGAGAACGAGTCACAAGTATCAATCAAAACTAGAGAGATACTTATGCACGAAATAAGGGTCGTGTCCCTTTACAACAGATTACCTCTACGTTACCACTAGAAACCTACTAGCTAGCAAGGTGATCTGCTTCCTCTGGACAAGATAGACTTCAATCGAGGTTGGTTGATGTGATGTAGAATCACAAGTCTTTTGAAGCTCTTAGTCTGGATCAATGAAAGCTTGAGAGTGTGTTCGTGGTATTTCTCGCGTGTGTTCTATATTTACAGATTTGAACTTCAAATATATATATAGGCATTGAATTTTGAAAATTCTAGCCGTTTGGTGATTGGCGTGTGATTGATGGAATATTGCCAATCAATGATGTCCATCATATCTCTTCTTGCCATGTAGAGTGTGTTGACTCAATCTTCAAGATATGGAAAGCAGATTGCTAACGATCTCTTTCCTTCTTTATGATCTATCGAAGATTCTCTTTCCAATCCCTGTTGGATAGGCTTCAGTCTTGACGTGCCAAGAGTATATGATGTGTAGGATGATGTCAGCTGGTGGATTGATGACTCAATCGATCTGGTGTCTCGCTGTAAATATCGATCTGGTGTCTCGCTGTAAATATCGATCTGGTCATCGATCTGGCCACTGTCTGTTACAGCAGATCGATTCTTTTTGGCGTGAAATCTTGGCCTTCATCCTAAACTATATATATAGAGATGACTTCTATAGGAATAACTCCTTTATATGTCAAGTAATCTCCTAATCTGTTCTTTGACAGAATTTACTTTATGTCTAGTGATCTGTTTTACACGTAGAACAGTTTACACTCTAAAACAGCTAAGTGTGTTTCGAAAGACCATCATCAAAACTAAATATATTAGGGTTCCCAACAAGATGTGTCTTGAAGCAAAACACATCCTGATGTGGGATGTGATGGAGAACGGACTCACTCCCATCTATGATAAAGCTAAAATGATGATTGAGGGAGGAAAGGGGTAGAAGCTTCTGCGGTTTATGAGAAGGTTTTAAAGAACCCTAGAGACTACACAACGGAAGAGAGAAGAAGTTGTCCTAGACAATTATGCAAAAGGGATAATCTCAAGCAGTGTCAAAAGGATTTATCTCACCACCATCCAAGATCTCAAAATAGTAAAGGAGATGTGGGATGCTCTCAAGGCCCTATGCATCGGATTTGAAGAGATGCTTGAGAACAAGTTGTCTCAAGCATGCACAAAGTTCAAAGAATTCATGATGCTGCCATGAGAAACCATCGAGAAGATGAAGATCAGATTCACCAGAATCACACTGGAGATTTTCACGATCAACAAAAGCAAATACACCCAAAGGGAGTTAAACCTTCAGGTTATTTGTGCCTTGCCACCTAACTGCATGTTTATTTTGTTGTATATCCTATGCGCCTAGATTTCAACTTTATAACTTCTGAGGAGTTATTTAATGCCCTTACGGGAAATGAGTTTGAGGTGCGCAGGATTCAGGAAGCAACTGAAGCTTCCTCAAGCAAATAGCAAGAGAAGAAGAAAGAGAAGGAGGTTGCTTTCAAAGTAGCTCCAACAGAAAACCCTAAAGTGTCTACATCCTCTGATGAGACAGTAGGGAAAGACAAATTTGCCTCTGACTTTGCCATGATGGTAAAGCGACTAGAAAAGCTGGAATCCAGGACAAACAAACATCATAGATTCTACAAAGACAAAAGGAGTTTCAGCCGACAACAAAAAGACAAACCCGACCAGTCTGACCAGGTAAAGTCAGTGAATATTCCAATAGTCAATCTTGATGATGTCACCTGTTTTGGTTGTAACAGGAAAGGTCATTTCAAGACTGACTGTCCAAAATTGAGCCGGACAAAACGTGAAGAGCTCAAAGCAAAACGTGACAGAAAGCTCAAGGAACAGAAGAAAGCTATGATTGCCGAGGAAAATGCAGCATGTTCCAGCGGGAACTTCTTGAATTCTTCATCAGACAATAACGAGACTCTCTTTGCTCAAGAAGTCGTAGTAGAAGTTGATGGAGAATGCTACGTCAAGATAGAGAACGTATTAGATCAATCTAAGGTAAACGTACGTTCATCTAATTCATCTAACTTACATATATATGGTTCTGCTAGTAAAGAAGCCACAAATCAAGAAAGTGAAGAATAAGAAAATGATGATGGAGAACCTCCCGAAAGAATCTCATGGGAAGAGTTTATACAAACTCTCGAAGATTATAAAAGACTTCGAGAAATGGCTGAGATTCTGCAAAACATGAATAAGTTTCTGGAAACAACCTTCACACAGATGAAGGATGTTAGCAAAGCTTTCATAGAACGTGAACATGATTTGTCCAAACAGATCACAGACAAGGATAGGAGATCACTACTTTGAAAGCAAAAATCAACGATCTTCTTGCAAGGTATGATGCACTAGAGAAGAAGGCTAAGGAAGAAAAGAAGTACATAAACAGATTCCACAGAAATGGCGATATGATGAGAGAATACATCGCCGAGAGATATAAAAAGGCTGGCATAAAGGGCATAGGTTGCACAGAAGATAAGCCAACCAACAAATAGGAATTTGTAAAGGCTCAAGGGAAGGGCAAAGGTAAGATTGGAGAACATAACAGGAAGGCCCTACCCAATCAGATAGTGAAGTTACAGAACCCGACCAAACAGCCGCAAGCTATCCTAATCAAATAGGATAACAGGAAACAACCTGAACCTGCTAAGATCTTCAATGGGAAGCAAGAGTTTGGGTACAAGAAGGTAACTCATACACAGAAGAAGACTTCGACTTCCAGAATAGCAGCTTCACAGAAGAAGCAGTTTCACATAACACAGCTCCAAGATAACAAAACACAAGAAGAACAGAACAACCCAAGTAGCGACAACAACTAAAGAAGGGAACTCCATCCAAACAGAACATAACACAAAATGAGACAGAAAAGGGAAAGATCTATGTTGACTTCAGGGGTCGACATATCGAATCTAACTCTAACGGATTTTTCTCTCGTCATTTATGGATTCCAGTTGAAACTTATGCTACTAAAAAAGCACTTGTTTCCACACTGGGTTGCTAAATATTATTATCTGTAGGGAGGGAGAAGCCAAAAGAGAAGCATTGCTGCTGGAGGTGTTGTCTGGATCATCGACAGCGGATGCTCGATGCATATGACATGTGATCGAGAGAAGATGTCCAACTACATTGAGTGAAATGGTCCAACTGTGACCTTTGGAGGAAACACCAAAGGCTACACAAAAGTTTATGGAAACCTCACAGTTGGTAAGACCACGGTAATTAATGTTTCATTCGTAGATAGTCTTAAACATAACTTGTTTTCTGTTAAGCAATTTTGTGTTTCTGGAAAACAAGTTGTCTTTATAGCTAACATGTGTGCGGTTAAAGATGAGGAAGGAGCTACACTCCTTACCAAAATTTTGTAGGACAAGCTGTATATTGTTTAGTGTAATACAAAACAAGAGACATGCTTGGTAACAAAGAGCACCACATAACTCAGCTGGCTGTGACACAAGAAATTGAGCCACCTGAACTTCAAAACCATCAACAAACTCGCAAGAGAGAAGCTGGTTGAGGGATTACCAGACCAGGTGTTCAACAGAAACCACATTTGCGATGCATGTCAAGCAAGTAAACATACAAGAGCTTCATTTCCCAGCAAAACTACACATTCAACAAGTCGAACTCGGGAACTTCTCCACATGGATTTGTTTGGTCTAGTCACTCCCCTGAGTATAAATGGTACAAAATACACCCTCATGGTAATTGATGATTTTTCTAGATTCACCTAGGCTTTTTTCTATTTAAAAAGAAGTAGACGTTGGAGAAACTGCGTATTTGTCACTCAACTCATTACTCAAAAGGAGTCAAGTATTATGTCAATAAGATCAGATCGAGGAACAGAATTTCTGAGCCAGATTATTGACGAATATTGCTCAAGGATGAGAATAGTTCACCAGACCTTTGCTGCTCGAACTCCACAACAACGGCGTAGTGGAATGCCGCAACAGATAGTTGAAGGAAGTAGCGAGGAAAATGCTTAATGAGACAAATTTGTTGAAGAAGTTCTGGACAAAAGCAATCAACACAACATGCTATACCCAGAACAGATCAGAAGTTTCTACTCGTCAAGGGAAAACTCCATACGAGCTATGGAACAACAAGAAGCCTCGAATCAAACACTTTCGTGCATTTGGTTGCAAGTGTTACATCCACAACAACGGGAAATCCCAATTAAAAACTTTTGACAGAAGGAGTCAAGTATTCTGTCAATAAGATCAGATCGAGGAACAGAATTCTGGGATTAGCAAAGCATATCGAGTTTTTAATAAGATTACCCATGTTCTGGAGGTAACACCTTATGTTATTTTTTATGAATCTTTTATCTTCCATAGGATTACAGAAGAAGCAAATATAGAAGATGCACGAAGATTGAGGAGTTCCACTTCCTAAATAGTGGATGACATCCTTAGATGGAGTCGCACAGAAGACAAGGAAACAGAACAGACTACAGAATGAGAGTGCTCGAATCAAGGGGGAACAAAACCAATTCATTATGTTCCAGAGCCCCCAGAACACGAGCACATAGCTCCACAAACTTCAGAAGAGGAACCAGCTAGCACAAAAGTTGTTCCTATCAGTGCATTTTGGTAGATCGTCCAACTCATCAAGGAGTAATTGGCGTCAACTGGATCTTCAATAACAAGAGAGATGAATCATGCGAGGTGGTCAGAAATAAAGAAAGATTAGTTGCCAAAGGCTACTATTAACGAGAAGGCATTGACTTCGATGAAATATTTGCGCTGGTTGCAAGACTTGAAGCAATTCGACTCTTCCTGGCGTATGTAGCATTTTCAGAGATTCAAGGTGTTCCAGATGGACGTCAAGAGTTACTTTCTAAATGGAATACTTGAAGAAGAAGTCTATGTGGAACAACCGCATGGGTTTGAAGGAGCAGATGACAACAAAATATATAGACTAGAAAAGGCAGTGTATGGCGTTAAACAAGCTCCCAGAACATGGTATGAGACACTGTCAACATTCCTACTGGAGTCTGGCTTCAAGCGTGGTTCTGTGGATAAGAAGCTGTTCACAATCAAAGTGCATAACTTCATAGTCATAGTACATATTTATGCAGTAAATTTCTGATTTAATGAAGCAAAATTATATGAAATGTTTATGATGGGTGAAATGAATTTCTTTTTAGGCCTTCAGGTCAAGCAATCACCCACATGAATCTTCATCAATCAAAGCAAGTATGTGAAGGAGCTCATTGAGAAGTTTGGAGTCAAAGACAACAAGCCTATTAAGATTCCAATGTAGACTAATGACTAGATTTGCCCAGTTACAGAAGGGAAACCAGCCAACATGACTCAGTATAGGGGTATTATTGGTTCTTTGCTTTACTTAACAGCTAATCGTCCTGACATTACTTTTGCAGTAGGAGTTTGTGCCAGATATCAAGCTAATCCAAATGAATCTCACATGGAAGCTGCTAAGAAGATTTTTTGTTATCTCAAAGGCACTACAAATCTATGTTTGTGGTATCCTTGTGAGCTTTCTTGTTCTATTAAAGAAATCCAGTCTTCCAAAAAAATATGATTTCTGCTGATAGGTTTCTACAGAATGCTCACAAGCACACCCACCAAACAGCTCCCTAGGAAGGTTGTTTCTACATACCTCAATTTGGATGTAATTGATGACGTACCTTCAGTGTGCCTTCGCACAGAACCTGATATTTCTACGACATGATTCTCAAGGCCTACAACTTGAAGAACTTCGATGGGATCAATATTTTTATAATACCAGATGATGAGATTCAGGAAGTGATCGAGAAGGTGGTTATTATCTCCTTTACATGGGATAACAAGATGTTCAAACAAATCTGCTTGACCCGGTACATATACTTTTTATTGACTTCATCTAGAAGAGCATTCTTGGTCATAGTGGATCGTACGACCATATCACGTCCTTGAAGTTTTGGATTTTATGTGATGTGTTGCTCGAGAAGAAGGTGAACTGGGCGGCCATTCTGTTCGAATTGATATGTGATGAACATAAGTTGGTTTGTATTGCCAATGAGGAAGGCAAGACAATAGGGGTCTCTACACAGCGCCCACTTCATCTGGCCAACAAATTTTCTTACATATTTGAACAATGAATTCACAACCCGACGCTGCCCTGGAAGGACACAAAACCTTTCAACAAGATGGTTCTGATACCAAAGACCAACTGCGGATAGAAAAGATTCTTGGTCTTACAACACGGACCTTTGCTAAAGCCGATCCTATTATGAGGAAACAACTTCCAGAGGTGGGCCATTAGAATCCCACTTGGGAGGAGCCCCATGTTGGGAAGGCCCAGCAGAAGGTAGCAGCAGGAACCAAACACAAAGCCACAGTGCCTAAGGGACCAGCTGCAAAGAAAGTTAAGGAAACTACACCAAAGAAAAAGCATACAACACCTGCTAAGGGACAGAAGAAGAAGAAGAAAGTGCTAGTGCTTGACTTGCATCTTGTAGATGAATCCAATGATGAGGCCACCCCTACTAATACTCAATTGGAGCTGAAGCAATACCGACAATCCATTCCACAAATCCTAGTTAGATCACAACTAGCAGCTCAACAACCACTGCAGCCTATCATCCAGATCCCGTCACCAGCTAGCAACAACACTTTTCACTGCAACCCCTTGCGATGATTATGTCCATACAAAACATCAATTTTGATGTTGCAGAGGAGGAAGGAGAAAGCTCGGACCCTGTGCTGAGGGATGCAAAGATCGTCCGGGAGCAAATCAAGGAGACAACTGCTGACGAGATAGCAGACTTGATGCCAGGGATATAGCTTACACCTTCTACTCATACAATGGCCATTTGGCTAAAGACTTCTCTAAATATACGAGACATCTCTTACTACACTCTGGACGTTGTGCTCAAAGTGATGACCTTGGAGGATATGAAGGTCGAAGAAGGTGATCTGATGACTTATTTCTCATTCATGAATTTATATTATCTACGCTCGGAGTTTCACGTTCTGGTACTGGCCAAAATGCGTTTGGAAGCAGAAGAATTGCATGCCGATTTGAGCTCTTATTACAAGTTCGATGGGGAACTATACCACAGAGCTAGTCCGTTCTTAGAAGAATCATCTTCTGTTCCCCCGCACACTCAATTGGAAGGATCCGACAGGGAGCGTGTAGATGAAGAAATTTTGATTGATTCGCCACCCCGAACTACCTTTCCAAAGTTAGAAGTTGGTCCGATTGTGGCTAAGAAGAGTCCCAATAAAGGAATTCAAAGCCCCTTGGTTGAAAACAATATTTCTGATGATATATTACCCATGGCACAGCTCCTCCGGGATACAAACACTTCTCTGTTCAAGAATTGCTCAACCTCTCACCCCCTGCTATCTCGTACCAGACCGTGAAGCAGATCGTTCATAGCCAAGTCAGTGAAAATGTTGCTAACCTCGCGCAGGTTGTTTTGGATGCTGGCAACACCGCTTTCACATCTTTAGGTGCTCAAACCCATGGTCGGATTTCATCTCTTTCTACCAATTTATCTACAGAACAAAAGGATGCATTGGAAGCACATAACAAGTTTATTGTCGAACTACACACACAGCTTGATGCCCATAAAGCACAGCTCGAGGAGTTCCAGAAGATGGTGAAGGACCCTATCAAGGGCATTTTGACTAGGGCATCAACAGAAGTTTCGAAGCAGATTGCAAACTTTGAAATGACTCATTTTTCTGCTCAGGTTAACCGACTTGTTCCACTAGCTGCAAAGGAGTTGAATTTTTCCAGTGAAGACGATGTCGAGAAGGTTAAGGGGATGTTCAAGAGTGTGCAAGAGACCACTGAACAACACACGAAAGATCTTTCCTATTGGGAACCCTAAAGTTATTTAGTTTTGATGATGGCCTTTCAAAACACACTTAGCTGTTTTTCTTCTA
>JAPKLX010003660.1:0-10805 GCA_026898415.1 Leonotis leonurus
CGTAATCGAAAATAAAACTACGGTGTGGTGAATTTCACTACCTGTGTTGGGGTTCAAAATGCGGGGTATTACATCCTACCCCTCTAACTAAAAATTTCGTCCCGAAATTTACACATTCTTGTCAAACAGTTTTGGATACTTCTCTCGCATCCTTTCTTCGAGTTCCCATGTGGCTTCTTCCTGCCCATGGTGCCTCCATAATACCTTCACTAGCTTAATCGACTTGGTTCGAAGCTGTTGAATCTTTTCGTCTACTATAGCTTCGGGTTTCTCTTCATAACTCAAATCCGGGTTTAGGATCATCTCTTCTTGGTGGATAATGTGTTTCGGATCAAACACGTATTTCCTGAGCTGAGATATGTGGAAGACATTATGCACATTTCCAAAGTTCGGCGGTAACGCCAGTCGGTATGCTACCGACCCTATTCTTTCTAGAATCTCATAGGGTCCTACGAAGTGAGGTCTCAATTTTCCTTTTACTCCGAATCTAACGATTCCTTTAGAGGGCGATACCTTCAGGAATACTTTATCTCCTATCTCAATTTGTAGTTCAGTTCTACGGGTGTCGGCGTAGGATTTCTGTCTGTCTTGAGCTTCCTTGATTCTGCCTCGGATCTGACGAACGATCTCGATCATCTCGCTGACAGAATCCGGGCCTACTATCGCTCTTTCGCCGACTTCGTCCCAATACAGTGGCGATCGGCACTTTCTCCCGTACAGGGCTTCGTACGGTGCCATCTCAATGGTTGCCTGGTAACTATTGTTGTAGGCGAACTCTATCAAAGGTAGTACTGCTTCCCAGCTCCCACCTCTGTCGAGAACCACAGTCCTCAACATATCTTCCAGAGTCTGAATCGTTCTTTCCGACTGCCCGTCAGTCTGTGGGTGAAAAGCGGTACTGAAGTTCAATCTCGTGCCTAGTTCTTTCTGCAAGCTCATCCAGAATCTGGATGTAAATTTTGAGTCTCGATCAGAAGTGATTGACACTGGTATGCCGTGGAGACGTACAATCTCACGAACATACAGTTGGGCTAGCTTATCCGATCCATAGGTGATCATTATTGGTATGAAGTGGGCACACTTCGTGAGTCTGTCCACAATTACCCAGATAGCAGTGTTTCCACGCTTGGATTTGGGTAATCCAGTCACGAAATCCATAGTGATGTGCTCCCACTTCCATTCCGGGATTTCTAAAGGTTGTAGCTTCCCATAGGGTCGCTGGTGTAGTGCCTTGACTTGCTGGCAGGCTAGGCATCTTTCCACGAAGGATGCTATGTCTCGCTTCATCCCATCCCACCAGAATTTCTTCTTCAGATCACGATACATCTTCGTATTCCCGGGATGAGCAGTGTAGGGGGTATCATGAGCTTCACTCATGATTATCTCCCTAATTTCTGGATCTTTTGGAACACATAGTCTTCCCTCGAAGGTGATGGCATTATCGGCTTCTTCTCGATAATTCGGGGTTTCGTTCTTTCTCACCTTGAGTCTTATCCCTTCTAAAGCCTCGTCCGTCCTTTGTGCCTCCAAGATCCTACTTCGTAAGTCGGGCTCGACTACTAAAGTAGCAAGGATTCCTTCTACGGTCTCGGGAGGTGGTAGGACCTCTAAGTTCATTTTGCTGAACTCCTCTATGAGTTCTGTCTCTTGAGTAAGGAGGTAAGCAAGTTTCGAAGATGTTTTACGACTCAAGGCGTCCGCCACTACGTTAGCCTTGCCAGGATGGTAGTTTATACCGCAGTCGTAATCCTTTACTAGCTCTAGCCATCTCCTCTGTCTCATGTTGAGATCCTTCTGTTCGAAGAAATATTTGAGGCTCTTGTGATCTGTGAAAATCTCACACCGCACTCCGTAGAGGTGGTGCCTCCAGATTTTCAAGGCGTGCACAACGGCAGCTAACTCCAAATCGTGAGTAGGGTAATTGAGTTCGTGTGGTCTGAGCTGTCGGGATGCGTAAGCTATCACCTTCCCATCTTGCATCAGTACACACCCTAGCCCGATCTTGGATGCATCGGTGTAGACTACGTACTCCTTATGAGGTTCTGGGACTGCGAGTACTGGAGCAGTGGTTAACTTCTCTTTCAGAAGTTGGAAGCTGGCTTCGCATTCTGGTGACCACTTAAATTTGATTCCTTTATGGAGAAGTTGAGTCATCGGTCTAGCTATTTTGGAGAATCCTTCAATGAATCTCCGATAGTACCCTGCCAACCCTAAGAAACTTCGGATTTCATTAGGAGTTGTGGGTGCTTTCCATCCTTGTACTGCTTCCACCTTGGCGGGGTCCACCTTGATCCCTTCAGATGACACTACGTGTCCGAGAAAGGCCACTTCATTCAGCCAAAACTCGCACTTACTGAACTTGGCGTAAAGTTTCTCATTCCTAAGAGTTTCCAAGGTAGTTCTTAGATGATCTTCGTGTTCCTCTCTACTTTTCGAGTAGATTAGAACATCATCTATAAATACTAAAACAAACTTGTCAAGGTAAGGATGGAAAATACGGTTCATCAGGTCCATGAATACCGCAGGTGCATTGGTGAGTCCGAATGGCATTACTACAAACTCGTAGTGGCCGTATCGGGTTCGAAATGCTGTCTTAGGAACATCTCCAGTCTTAATCTTCAGCTGGTGATAACCCGATCTCAGATCAATCTTCGAAAAGACGCTTGCTCCCTTCAACTGGTCAAACAGGTCGTCTATCCGAGGTAATGGGTATCGGTTCTTCAAGGTAATCTTATTCAGGCCTCGGTAGTCTATACACATCCTTAGGGTGCCGTCCTTCTTCTTCACGAAGAGTACCGGAGCTCCCCAAGGTGATACGCTGGGTCTGATAAAACCGAGATCTAGAAGTTCTTGGAGTTGGATTTTGAGCTCCTCCAATTCCTTTGGTGCCATCCTATAGGGTGCCTTGGACGTCGGTGCTGATCCGGGTTCTAGATCGATCGTGAATTCTAATTGTCGGTCTGGTGGTAAGCCTGGCAACTTTTCTGGAAACACGTCTGGGTATTCCCGCACGATGGTTACGTCCTCGATCTTCCGTTCCTCCTTGGCTTCTCCGTTCAAAGAGACTAAATACGCCGTGCAACCTTTCTTAACCATCTTCTCGGCTTGTAAGGCTGAGATGATCGACTTCCTTCGAGTCGCGGTGATCCCATGAAAACTCGTAGGTTCCTTTCCAGGGGGTCGGAAAGATATTTGTCTTTCATGGCAAAGGATCGTGGCATAGTTTTCAGCTAGCCAATCCATTCCTAGGATTATGTCCACGTCACTCATCGAAAGGATGCTAAGATTGTTCGCTAACACCTTAATAGATCCTAAGTTCAGGCTCAGATTCGAGCAAGCGTGAGTGATAGTAGTGATTCCTCCTAGGGGTGAAGACACGTTCATAGATGTCTCTACGAGTTCTGACTTCAATTCTAAGTTCTCTACGCATGCTTTAGCAATGAAGGAATGAGAAGCTCCCGTATCAAACAAAATTATTACTGGAGTGTTTAGGAGTATCCCCATACCTGTCAGGTTTCCCTGACTCCCTTCAGGCTGCTTCTGCTTCATCGCATACGCACGCGCCTGCTGGGGCTTCTTTTGTGATGGGTACTGAGGGTACGGAGGTGGTGGTGGCAACTGCTGCTGGGCTCGAGGCTGAGTCTGCATTGCCCGCACATTCTGTCCTTGGTTTGACTGGTTAGGTTTTAAATCCCCCCCCTTGTTGCTTAGTGGGGCAGCTTCTGGCCATATGCCCTCTCTGGCCGCATACAAAGCAGCCATCACTGCCGGCTCGGCACTCTCCTGGGTGCATCTTCTTGCACTTTGAACACGTAGGAAATCTCTGTGAGTGTGCTACAGTAGGAACTGCGGGTGTTGACTTTCCGGAATTGTGGAAACGATTCTGTCCATCCCATGGTTTCTTCAGATTTGCACCACCTCGGTTATCCTCCCACTTACGCTTCCCCTTTTGGTTCTGAAATGGTGCTGGAGAAAATGTTGGCGGTGTCACAGTCACGGTTCGTTCTACTGGCATAGCCGCCTCGATATCGAGAGCGCGACTCAGAGACTCTGTGTATGATAAACCCCCGTGACTAGCCAGTGTCATCCTAATTTCTGGCCTCAGACCAACACAAAATTTTTCAGCCATCTTTTCGTCAGTATCTACCTGCTCCGGTGCATATCGAGACATATCACAGAAAGTGCGGTCGTATTCCGTCACTGACATTCTTCCTTGCTTCAGATTGTAAAATTCTGCTTCCTTCTTCTTTCGGTAGCTCTTAGGAATGTACTTGTCGTATATTCCCATTTTGAATTCTTCCCAAGTCAGGTTTGCACGTTGTTCTGGTGTCATCGTCTTCCTTCTGGCCTCCCACCAGAAATCGGCAGATCCAGTCATCTGGAAAGCAACGCATGTCATGCGTTCTTGGTCCGTGCAGCGTAAGAAATTGAAAATACGTTCCAGAGTACATATCCAGGCCTCGGCCTCTGCTGGGTCGCCCAACCCATTGAAAGTTGGTGGGTTTTGGCGAAGAAAAAGTTCTTCAACTCTCCTGGCAGGCGGTGGGAGGGGTGGGGTTACCTCTCGTCCTACAGTCGGCCCTCTTTCTTCATTTCTCGGAAGGTTTCCCCTCCCGCTGCCTCTTGGGCGTCCTCTCGGTGGCATTCTGTTAACACAAGTGGTTTTCGTTTGATTAGGGAATTCGTTGGTTGTTCTAGTTAGCAGGTAAGGTATTAATTATTATTTTGATAACACTAAGGAAATGAATCATATGGAACTAGAAAAGACTTTTCACATCTCGAAATAGACCTCTAGGGTCATCAGAATTTCCTTCATAATTGCCTCAACGAGGTTTCAGTACAATTCAAATTTTCTAAACGTACTATCTAAGTACATAATATGATGCTCATTTTCCATGACGACATCACAAGAAGTACTCAGTCACGAAACACTCACTACGGTGTTTTCGTACTGTCAAAATGTCAGAATGCCCTAATACTAGTGCGGAACGGTCTATACAATACTACCATCTCCGACTACAAAATCTATCGTCAATACGGTTTACAAAATGGCCCGTTACTGACGAGTACAAAAAGATCAGTCTATCTACTCCTGAGTAACGCAGCTGAGGTACTCCTCCTCATCTGGCGCCTCCTCATCCCAATCGGGCTCCCAGGCATCATCCTCGAAGTCGACCTCAGGAGCTGCCTCCTCCAGGTGTCCCTCCTCGGGATCCTCGTCCGGATCCTCCTCTGAGTCGTCCTCGGGATCTCCCTCCTCGAGGTCCTCCTCTGGATCCTCTACTGGTGGCTCCTCGTACCGCCTCAGGGCCCGTCTCGACTCCTCCAGCAACCTCTCTATCGTGGCATCAAGCTCGTTCCACTCAGGTGGCGCTTCCCTCTTCCTGGAGGGTCCCTCGCCAGTAGGAACGGGTGTGGAGCTCGACTCCTCAAAGCCTCTGGGGTGGGGAGCTGAGCGATCCTCCTCGAGTGCCGGAGCCTTGCCCCTATCGTCGGCACCTACCGGTCGGGTCCTCCTGAGCCAGAACGGCATCGTGCTCGAGTCGTCGCCAGCATCTAAGGGTCGACCGGGGGAAAGTAGTCGTCGGACTCCTGTAGTGGGGTGAGAGGATCCTGCCTCAGCATCGTGATGCCCTCGGTGCTCTGGCATCTGTGTCGGCAGTGGAACGGAAGGTGCAAGGTGCTCCTCTACAGGGCGAAAGAGTCCCATATCGTCGTCATGGGGTGCCTGAAACTCCGGCACAGGCTCGCCATAGAGTAGGCTATAAGTCGGCGCTATCAGAATCACTCCTGCCGGAAGGTAAGTCTGAATCAGAGGTGCCCAAAATGGTGGCTCGCCCCCGGCTATGATCAAATCTCCAGGTCGAATGTATGGGCCCTCCGGTGGGCTGCGGTAGGTCTCCCAAAAATGAAGAATCGTGGTGATAAATCCCCGTGCATCTACTCCTCGATCATAGCTATGTCTGACCGGTCGAAAGAAATCGCCGGCTATCATCCGAGCCCAGCCCTGCCACCTGGCAGGTAACAGCGGGATCAACCGCATAACTCCATCCAGCCCGGTCGCTCCATGCAGTCTAGCAGCCTCCCATCTCCGCAGATAGTGGCCTAGGAACTCCCCTAAAGTGTCTCGCGGGTCAGGCCCGTAGAACTGGTATGCCCGTAATGTATCAGGTCTGAATGTCATCCTCTTCCTAGCTGTCTGAATAAATCTCGCCACTATAAAATAAAGAAATACATATATAGTCAGTACTCGGAATATCAGATTCTAAATGAACTTCGTAAGCCATCATGGTTCGTTCAAGTAAATTGTTCTATTGGTGTTTTGGTTGCTAGTTGAGGGAAATGTCCTTAGGGCATAATCTCGTTCGAGGATTGGAATTTGTTTTCTTTAGGTCTTACTGTTCTTGGATACTTAGATTCCCATTTTGGAATTAGGATTTGTTTCCTTCGGGACTTATCGTTCTTAAATACTTAGGTTCTTGTCAACCGACTTGCGGTTTGTTCTTGGGTTTTGATTTGGTGACGGATCGATAGTTATCGAGTCTCGCCGCTATTTGCTAAGTTGGGAAGGATATCTTCATGGTTCTTCTTTGTTCGTTCTATTCGTCGGGGTGTTTGAGAGAGTTCGCTCTAGTTTACGATCTAATCTCTCGTTTGGGTTTGTGTTTATCGTTAATTCCTTAGCTATAAGGAGAGATTCTCGAGTTCTAGAAATTTGATCTTTAGGGTGGGAGATTCGGTTCGAATCTCCCTACTTTGAGGCTTTTCTCGTAAGGCGTGTGCCACGTCTAGAGGGGCAGGATACGCCGGGGTGCTAGGCTTTTGTCGGCTCGTTTGGTTAGTCTAGTGAAACGATACTAGACTTAGGTTTGAAGAAAGACTCTTGGGTATAGAGCAAGATTGCTCTGATACCACTCTGTCACGCCCGCTTTCTACTAATTCTAGTAAAGCCGGGTAAACGTGACTAATGAAAGGAGTAAGTAACGAAGTGAAATAGAACAAGGAAACTTGACGTTCTTCTCATAACATAAATTGAAGGTTCATTGTACGAGATCGATAATTAATATAGCTAGAGTCATGAGCTCTTAACACAGCATTACAAATTTAAAGAATTATATCTCGAGTCTATTACATATCTTCTAGCAGCGGAAAGTAGGATCGTAAACTAAAGTCCTACGTGTATGAAGACACGTAGAACCCCCAAGAGTCTGCTACTATGAGATACGACAAAAGCTCGACACAGCACCCACGCCTTCTTCATTTTTAACCTGCACGTTTAGAAATACATGCAGGGCTGAGTACAAATTGTACTCAGTAGACACGTGCCAAAATCGCACACTTACATGTATAACTGTCAAGCCATTCTAAGTGATACATAGGGATTTTGTCTCTAAAGCACCTACGTTCACAAAACATATCTTTAGAAAGTTCTAATTTGACTGCAGTCCTAGTTCTTTGTATTTAACCATATCTGAAGTTTCTGTGTGCCGGGGAAGTGGCCACTTCCCACAGGCACTTGACCGGTCAACCTTTCGCTGACTCACGGTCCTTTGTGTACACTAGTTCAAGTGGAGACGCTAACCCACTAGAACCCGAATTCGATTATAAATAAACAGATAGGCATCATACATAAAGCGAAAACATTTATGGCAAGACAGTGCTTTTGAAAATATCTCGTTTCATTTTGAAAACATACACACATATTTTTATAGAGTGAGAAAAGCCTACTTGAATAGCTTTGGTTGATGACTGCCTTGTTCCTGAACTGTAGTTCCGACCTTTCGCCGTAACCTTTAAATAGATCTCGGGTGAGATATATTACTCGAGTATATAAATAAACTCTAAGTGTAAGGAGTTAGTATCCTTGGCTAATTTTGAGAGTTTATTCTCGGGTCTTTGAAAACTTGACTATTATACGAGTCTAGGGGTTATATTTCTAGAGGAGTCGTTTGGTGATTTCTAAGTCACTTTATGATTTGGGAATTTACTTTACCTAATAAATAATTATGAGGTAGTATAATTAAAGATATTTCTATTTTAATATCTCGATTCTTAATTCGAGATAAATAATTTCTAATTAAGCTAGTTACACTTAAATTGCTACACTATTGGCATGGTATATAATATAATCATTCCCTTTGATTAATTTCTAAGTAGCCTATTAAATTCTAAGTTGATAAATTAATTTCTATTTAAACGATTAAGCCTTCCACATTAGCTTTAAAATAATAATTCATGGGTCTAATTAATTAAATTAACTCTTGATCCACTTAGATTAATAACTATCTCAATTAGGATTAAGTAAATTGTCTCTAGCCCATTAGCCCCTTTATCTAGTCATTTCTTCTTGTAATTATTTAATAGGCCCAACATCCTAATTAATTTAGCCCATGTTTATTTGTTTGGGTCCATAACTTCTTATTAAATCTGAGCCCAATACCTTAGTTAGATCAGGCCCGTGCAAATTTAATTCTCTAGTCCAAAGTTTAATTTGGTCGGCCCAGTAAACTTTTAATAGTTCGGCCCAGTAAACTTTTAATAGTTCGGCCCAGAAATAAATCTTTGGCCCATGAACCGGGCCCATACCCGGCCCGAGTTCTGGAAATTTCTATTGGGTTGAGACTTAGGGTTGTAGACTGAAAATCCTCCTTCACGACAGAGACGTTGTCTCTGTCTCTCCCAATCTTCTTCGTCTTCTTCACAGCGTCGTCGCTCCTCCCAGGCTCGGTGCTTCTTCACCTCGGCGCCTCCCTTTTCTCTCTGGTTCCCGCTGCTCCACCTCAGGTAGTCTCCTTCCTTTCTCCTCCCTTACTGTCTTATTCTCATTTCTGTTTCCTATTGAGGTTTCTATTTGAGTATTAGGGTTGCTTTAAATTTCAGCTTGGCTTCACCCTCTATTGATTGGAGATAGGCTTTAAATTGTCTTTTGATTAGATTTTTGGGAGTGATGTTCCTTAAGTGTAGATGGTTTGGTTCTTGTGTGGGAAAATGTTCTAACTTTAAAGCCTTTAACTAATTTGTTTATATCTTAGATTTCAATCTCTATTTAAATTTTCTCAATTTATGTAGCTTTCTTTCAATCTGCTCGATAATTTCATCCCATCTAGAGCTTCTCTAAATCCTGGACTTAAGCACATTAAGACTTCTAAAACTGCAGAAACCAGAACCTAGCATGCTTGTTATTATCTCAGTAATTACTTGGGCTCTGAATATTGGTTGGGGAAAGAGTTTCATATTTCTTCTACATTCAGTCTCGGTGTTTCTGAAACACAGTTTAAATATGAAAGAAGGTTTTGATTTAAGTGCTTTAAAGAACAAAGCTAAAGTATGAAATGCCTATACCAACTCATGCTTAAGTTCCAGTTCAGAGTGGAGTATAAATGTCAATGAGTTCTAAGGTTGTGCATATAACCATCTAGAGCTTAGTAGCAGTTTGTTTACCTTAGTGGACTGCTCGGTTGGGTTGAAATCTGGCAGAGCTTCCTCCAACTTGTCTTTCTCCTAAGTGTTTTAATTTCTTAGTATGGGTGTGTGTAATGTAAAGCCTGTGTAAGGTGAGGCAAAGGGGTATTTATAGGGGAAAAATTTGTCTAAGCCCCTGTGTTATGTCTCTCTTTTGAGGATGTAATGTGATATTACCACTGATTCTCTTACTTTTGTTTCTTGGTGGCAAGTTATAACTATAATAGGTATTCCTGAATTTTCCTGGGATGTTTCTCTCCCTCTCTTGCCTTTTTTTTTGTTTGTCCAAATATGGCAGCAGCAGCCTCTGCCCTCTTCTCTCACTTCTCAGGTCTTTCTTAGTGGTTTAAACTTCTTTATGCCTGACCTTCTTTCATCTTGATTGGCTCCATGTTACTTATTTGTTCTATATCTCTCTCTTTTTTTTTTTTTTTTTTTTTTTTTTTTTCAGCAGGTCAACTTCTTGGAGCTCCTTGCTCATCTTTGCTGCGGCTGTGCACTGCAAGGTAGCAGCTCCAATCTTCTTTTTCTGTCTCCCTATTCTCTTTTTACCAACTTAGGCAACACCCTACCTTTCTTCTCATCATTAAGCTGCACTGCCACTCTACTAATACTGTCTATTGTTCTATTCTATGTAGTAGTGCACATGGTTTATAGGTAGTTTAATTATTCCTTATTTTATTTTGCAGACTGTAGTTTCATCCTTGGTTCTTGGTTCCTATTGTTGTAACATACAGAGCCACTTCTTTGTTTTATTTTCTGAGTTTTCCTTGTTGTTTACAGGGACAAGGAGAGATGATATGATTGAATCTGTATAGCATACAGAAGAAAGAGCTACAGAGAAGGGCTGTCTCGAGCTAAGGTCTGTTCTTCCTCCTTTCTTACTTCTTTTAGTGGAGTAGTTCCTATTTCTGAACAGCATCCCCTACTTGTTTTATTCCTCTTTAGGAAGTCTCTATTACAGCTATTTCCTAGACCTTTAAAGCTGTTGTTTATGTTTCCTTGGCTCTTTGTTGCAGTGTAAGTTGAAGTGGCATAGGCCAGGGGAAGAACAGGTTTCTGTTCCTGTTTTCCTTCACAGCTTGGCTCCTCTCACTTATTCCCAAGATTCCTACTTTCCCTTCTTTCTTTTCCTAAACCTACACTATTACTTTTTGAAACCTTCCTATTGTCTTGTTATTTTTAGTATTGTATTGGGTGTTGTATAATTTCGTTTCCCCTTGTAACACATAATTGATCCTTTTATACCCTACATTGTAGCGCACATATATATATCATATCAGATTTTTCTGCATTTTTTTCTTTTCGTTTCTTATGCATCTGCAATGGGGTTTAGGATATTT
>JAPKLX010001097.1:0-27253 GCA_026898415.1 Leonotis leonurus
GTAATCTGTTGTAAAGGGACACGACCCTTCATTCGTGCATAAGTATCACTCTAGTTGTGATTGGTACTTGTGACTCGTTCTCCACGAGTATAAAGAAGCAGAGTATCCTAGTAGTGGATAATCTGGTCTAGTTTTGACCAGATCGTGGACGTAGGGATTTCCCGAACCACGTTAAACACTGTGTGCTTTACATTCCTGCATTCCTTATTATCTATTGTTTATCATTCTAACCCTCTACACTATCATATAATCTGCATTCTCAAACAATCTGCTTAATCGATCTGATTAACTCCTTAAGGTTTTCTAAACAAGAGCATTCACTAAATCCACCATTATTCCGCACTCACTCTACACTCAGGAGGTAATAAGATCACTCTTATTATCTGTTAAGTGTTTACACTTAGAGAGTAATCTGTTTGGACTAGACCAGCTACTGATCTGTATATCAATCTAGTCAGTCATTCCAAGCAATCTCTTGTATAGAATAGCTTGAGCTCTCTTATAAAACGTCAAGTAAACTGAAAAGTTAGTATTTGGTGTATTCCCCCCCCCCCCATACACCAAACCTTGCTCTTTCGGGACCAACAAGTGGTATCAGAGCAGTGGTTCAAACTGACCATTGTTTTGTTTCACAGGGTTAAAACCTGCGTGGTCTACTTGAATAGATCTAGGAAAACCTTTTTCATTCACGAGCATTCTGTTTGTTATGGAGTCATCTGTTATCAGGGCTTGCGAAGAATTCTCTATCCAAGGATATAGAGAATGGAGTTTCAGAATCAAAATGTGCCTTAAAGCCCATCACTGCTTGATGTGGAAAGTAATCGAAGAAGGGCCATTGGCAATTACAGAAGAAACCACCCGTATCACAGATACAGGAGCAGTTAAAGAAACTGTTCTAAAGAATCCCAGAAAATACACCTCTGAAGAAAGAAGAGAGGCAAATCTCGATGACTTTGCCAAAGGGATCATCTCCAGCACGGTCAAAGGCATACATCTGGCTAAAATCCAAGACCTGGATACTGCCAAAGAGATGTGGGAAGCCTTGAGAGACCTAGCCCTAGGATCTGAAGTTATGATCGAGAACAAACTGTCTCTAGCCTGCAACAAATATGACGAATTCAAAATGAAACCAGGCGAGACAATAGAACAGATGAAAATGAGATTCACTGGAATTCTTCTTGAAATATCTGCGTTCAAAAAGAATAAGTATACTCAAAGGGAGAAGAACATGAAAATTCTTAGAGCACTTCCACCAAGCTGGGAGATCTATGCAGCAATGCAACCTCTAAGAGCTGACTTCAATGATCTGTCCACTGAAGCCTTATTTGATCATCTCGAAGGTCATGAATGTGACATTCAAAGAATTCGGGGACCAGATCATCTGTCCAAAAAGGCAGAGAGCAGTACAAAGAAGGACAAAGAGGTAGCCTTCAAAGCGCAGAGCAAACCAGATGATCCTTCTGAGTCTGCTACTACAGATGAAGAGAGAGGGTATGACAAACTCCTAAAAGAGTTTTCAATGATAGCCAAACGAATGGACAAGATGGAAACCAGATCGAAGAAATACAAACGCTTCTACAAAGATAACAGAAGGAACTTCAACAGGAAGTATGATAATGATCGATCTGATGACAAAAATGAATCTAAACAGCAGACTACTAAAACAACAAAGACCTCTAGCTCTACAGACTACACTTGTTTTGAATGTGGCAGAACAGGTCACTTCAAAACAGATTGTCCTAATCTGTCCAGAAGCCAAAGAGAAGAACTAAGAGCCAAATGAGATCGAAAGCTTAAATATGAGCGAAAAGCGATGATAGCTGAACAGAACTCAAGCAGCTCGAGTCATTTCTCAGACAGCTCATTAGAAAATGATGAAGCCTTCATTGCTGACGACGAAGAAAGCTGGAATGAATGCTATGTAGGCTTGGACAACGGTCTAGATGAAGTTGAGGTAAATTCTTGCTACTTAAATTCCTTAGATAATGAAAATAATCTTGAACAGGAAAGTGAAGATCAAGCAGAATATTCATGGAATGAAATAGATGAGATGTTCAAAAGCTACTCAAGCATCAAAAGGCTGTTCAAAGAATTAGTTGAAGAGAATGACAGATTAAAAAAGATTGAGCAGACTCTAAGCACAGCAAACACTAAATTTGTTGCCAAAATTACTGATCTGGATGAACAGATCAAGAGCAAAGACAGTGAGGTTCACTCTCTTAATTCAAAAGTCAAGGATCTGGTTACCAGAAATAATGTTGCTGAGGAAAAGATCAAGAAAGGAAAGGAAATGATATACAAGAGTGATGAGCGTGCTAAGTTGCTAATCAATATGCAACAAAAGGGCACATCTGGTTTGGGATATCCAGGTCACTCAGAAAAATCTTCAGGAACTATGAGCTTCGTACCAGAAAGGAAGAAAATACCAGATCAAGTGAAAGACTTGAAAAACAAGAAAGGTTATCCTCAAAAGATGATAATGAAAGATGCAAAGAACAGACAGTATCATCAAACCAGGGGACAACCAGCTCACTACACAGAAACAGAACACCTTCAAAGAGCAAATGTCAACAGGACAAAAACTGTCAACAGGACAAAAATTGTCAACAAAACAGAACATACTAAGAAAGGATTACAGAAGGATGAGATAGAGAGATTTCATCCATCTGAAATACACTCTGTATCTAAAGCAGATAATGAGGGAAACATCATTACCTGCTATATTGTTGTTCCTAACCCTAGAATATTCTGGATTCGAAAATGATTGTTTGCTAATAATCAAGCACCCAAACGTTGAAAGGGTAGCTAAGTGTGATTAATTGCAGGATCAAAGAACTGCAAGAAGGAGTAAGATAGCAAGAGGAACTATCTGGATTATAGATAGTGGTTGTTCAAAACACATGACTTGTGACAAGAACCTACTGACAGATTACATAGAGAAACCAGGCCCACAGGTCACTTTTGGATGTAATTCAAAAGGATATACCAGAGGGTATGGAAACATCAAAATTGGCAAGACCACTATCACTAATGTGTCATATGTTGAGGGTCTTAGTCATAATCTGTTTTCTGTAATTCAGTTTTGTGCAAATGGCAATCAGATTGTTTTTGATACTAACAACTGTCTGGTAAAGAACAAGGAAGGAGATGAAATACTCCTTACCGGTAAACTGCAGGATAGGTTATATATTGTCCAGTGGACAAACCAGATCGAGACCTGCTTAGTCACTAAGACTGTATCAGAAACAAGCTGGTTATGGCATAAGAGATTAAGTCATCTTAATTTCAAATCAATCAACAGGATTGCCAAGGAAAGGTTAGTAAAAGGACTACCAGATCAGGTGTATGATAAAGATCATATATGTGATGCCTGTCAAGCTGGAAAGCAGACCAGATCATCCTTTACAAGCAAAACAGCTCACTCAACATCAAGGACACTAGAGCTGTTACACCTTGATCTGTTTGGACCAGTCAAACCACTAAGTATCAATGGGAGAAAGTACACTTTGGTAATCATAGATGATTACTCAAGATTCACTTGGGTCATCTTTCTGCTGAAGAAGAAAGAGACTCTAGACAAGCTCCCTGACTTTCTACACAAGATCACTAAACAGAAAGAGATGAGTATAACCTCTATCAGAACAGATCGAGGAACAGAATTTCTCAACCAGAAGATTGAAGCATATTGCAACAAGATGGGAATCACTCATCAAACATCTGCTGCTCGAACTCCTCAACAGAATGGAGTAGTTGAGAGAAGAAACAGATCACTCAAAGAAGCAGCTCGCACGATGCTTAATGCTACAAATCTACCGAAGAAATTCTGGGCAGAAGCTATATACACAGCCTGCTATACTCAAAACAGATCATCCATCACACTCAGACATGGAAAGACTCCATATGAAATATGGAACAACAGAAAGCCTAAGATTTCCTATTTTAAAACTTTTGGCTGTTTATGTTACATACACAATAATGGGAAATCTCAGTTGAAAACTTTTGATAGCAAAACAGACCCTGGAGTATTCTTAGGATATTCTGATGTCAGTAAAGCCTATTGAGTTTACAATAAGAATTCTCATATTGTGGAAGTAACACCTCATGTTGTATTTGATGAGTCTATTATTGAGTACAAATCACCAGATGAGAAGCAGACAGACAATCAGGTGACAACCAGAAGGATGAATGATCTATTACTGGAAGATATTCTTATCTGGAATTCAAGGAGTGAAGATGAAGAAGTTATCACTCAACCTATTGCTGAGGAGATCATACAGCAAGGGGGAATATCACTAACCAACCTGAATGAAAATAGATCATCAACAGAAGACAATGATACTATTACTACTAATGATGATCAACATCCAGAAGAAAGTCCAGATGAGAATCCATTTCAAGCTATATCAACAGCACACCCTGAATTTGAGGAACCAACAGATCAACCTGATCCTGAGTTATCTGATGAAGAGATGACTAGGAGAAGAAGATGGATACAAGACCATCCACCAGAACAGATCGTTGGGAACCCATCAGATCGTGTGAAAACTAGAAGAATGCATGGAGAAAGTGCATTATTGAGTTGTTATTTATCTCGCTTGGAGCCATCTGATGCTTATGAAGCACTCCAAGATGCAGATTGGATAATAGCAATGCAAGAAGAACTAAATGAGTTCAAAAGAAATAAAGTCTGGTATCTCGTGGACAAACCCAAACATCAAGGAGTAATAGGTGTAAAATGGGTGTTCAAAAACAAACGAGATGAGAATGGTGAAGTAGTCAGAAACAAAGCCAGATTAGTAGCTAAAGGCTATAATCAACAAGAAGGCATTGATTTCGATGAAACATTCGCACCAGTAGCCAGATTAGAAGCAATAAGACTGTTTTTGGCATATGCTGCTCACAGACAATTCAAGGTATACCAGATGGATGTCAAAAGTATCTTTCTCAATGGTATTCTTGAAGAAGAAGTATATGTGGAACAGCCACCTGGATTTGAAGAGGCAGATCCAGATCAGAAAGTATACAGACTAGCTAAAGCAGTCTATGGTCTAAAACAAGCCCCTAGAGCTTGGTATGAGACCTTATCAACCTTTCTACTAGAATCTGGATTCAAAAGAGGATCTGTTGATAAGACTTTGTTCGTTATCAAAGTCAAAGAACATATTCTCTTAGTCCAGATCTATGTAGATGATATTATCTTTGGATCTCAATCTACCTATCTATGTGACAAATTTGCTGAACTTATGAAAAATAAGTATCAAATGTCCATGATGGGAGAAATGAGTTTCTTCTTAGGTTTACAGGTCAAACAGCTACCAGATGGTATCTTTATTAATCAGACAAAATACATCAATGATCTGCTGGTCAAGTTTGGATTAAAAGACAGTAATCCAGTGAAAATTCCAATGCAGACAAATGGGAAAATTGGTCCAGATCCCGAAGGAAAACCAGCTAATATCACTCAATATAGAGGGATCATAGCATCACTACTCTATCTAACTGCCAGTCGAACTGACATCACCTATGCAGTAGGAGTATGTGCTAGATACCAAGCAAATCCCAAAGAGTCTCACATGGAAGCAGCTAAGAAAATACTAAGATATCTTAAGGGAACAGCCCATATAGGATTATGGTACCCATGTGAAGACAACCTTGAGCTAACTGGATACACTGACTCAGATTACGCTGGATGCAAACTAGACAGAAAGTCAACATCTGGTACATGTCAGTTTCTGGGAAATAAACTGATTTCTTGGTTTTCAAAGAAACAAACATCGGTTGCCACTTCAACTACAGAAGCAGAATATATGGCAGCTGGAAGTTGTTGTGCACAAATACTGTGGTTAAGACAACAGCTCAAGGACTATGAGATTGTTGTCAAGGAAATTCCTATTTTCTATGACAGCTCAAGTGCTATAGCAATCACACAGAACCCAGTATTGCACACCAGATGCAAACATGTTGATGTGAGACATCACTTTATAAGAGATCATGTTGAAAGAAAACATGTACAGATTGAGAAAATACATACTGAGATTCAGAGAGCAGATATTCTCACTAAGGCATTACCAGAAGAAAGATTTAAGATGCTTTGTGGAAAATTAGGACTCTTAAATCTTGAAGACAGGACCAGATTGATCTAAAACTAGATCAAAATCAGTAATCCAACAGGGAAACAAAAACCAGATCATCATGGTCCAGATTGACAAAATTCAGCCCATATATGAAAATCCAACAGGGAATTGATATCAGATCACTAAGTATATGTCAATACAGATTGATCAAATTCCAACTGGGAATTATTAAAGGAAAACAACCAGATTGATAGTTCTCACCATAAAAGAGATTGACCTTGACCAGATTACTCAATGCCACGTGGATATTAGAATTAATATTTTCCTATTACTTATTCTATTACTTGGTTAAGGGGGAAAGGTCAACTATATACGGCGACTAATTATCTATTTCCTGACATTAGATATCAAAATCTTTTATCTTTTGATGATTACATACAGTAATTGGGAGACGTGATCGAGAAAATATCTACCAAATCAAGAAAAAGAGAGACAAAAGACTGCAACAAAAATAACGCGCCATATCACAACCGTTCGATTACAGCGCGTGCATCACACAATCAAGAGAGACGACTATGGATTGAAAACCTAGTACATGGAAAGGCGGGAAAGCTGAAAAAGGGAAGGATTTCTGAATATTTTATTACTCTACTTATCTTCTCTTTCGCGTATATAGTCTGATAAGGCGTTTCGTGTATCACTCACACTTACATAATTCTCGAAACACTTAGAAAATTTTCTGCCTTCCAAAATTCTCTCTTCCCTCGAAAATCTCTCACTTTCTAGCAAAAATGGCTCCCAAATCATCTGTTTTTCTGGAACAAGCAAGCTTTCTGAAACCTTATATTCATCAAGACCTTTTTGCGGTTCTTGACACCTTCGGGTTTCATAAACTGGAAAAGGCATTCGATCTTGTTCGCCAGTGCAAAGGTTTCTCATTTCTTTTGTTTTAACTCTTATTCGTATATCAAAATGCTTTTACTCTGTTTCTATTCTTTTGTCTGTGATCTCTGTAAATATCATAGAACTGCATAAACTGTTTTTGTGGCACTTATACTTCACTGATGGAAGGATAGTGCTCACATCTGTACTATTGTGTTCTATGTAGGTTTCTGCAAAATTATTACGTTACACCCTGTGCACTTCCTACCCAAGGATGTTGCTGCCTTTTATCTCTCATGGAAGGGAGAGAAAGGGGGAGATGAGGCCACCATCAGGGTGAGTAAAGGGAATACTGTCAGCAACACTCCCTACAATGTCATTAACATCATCAACGCTGCTTATAAAGTAAAGGATGAGGGATTAGAACTGGGTGAAATTACTGCAGAACAGCTGCAAGAAGCTGTGGAGATGGTCATGATCGTGCCCATCCATTACACAAACAGGATGTTTGTTCGTTCACGTCTCGCGCCAGAATTCAGAATTCTGTTTGAATTCGTCCAGCGAATTTTTCTTAACCACAACGGGTCCTACGACCAGGTGACCCCTGAGAAGTTTCGGATATTAGCAGCAGTAGTTCTCAATCTGCCAGTTAACTGGAGTAGGATCTTATACGATCTCTTGGCAAAGGAGGCCAAAATGATCTTATTTGTGAAAGGCAGCTCCCCAGGCATCGAAGTAAAAAGGAGCACACTTCGACATTCCACAAAGATCAGCTTTATGCTTGAGTCCTTCTTCCCTCAACATCAGTGGGATACAACAGTTGAATTCAACACAAGGCAACACTTTCCAAAGGACCAGCATCAGATTGAAATGTCAATGGGCATTTCAGCAAATCTGATTACCAGAGCAAAGGACCCTGTTATCTTTAATGCTCTGATGGAGATGGGGAACTCGAATCCCATCTGGATTCCTCCATCTGGTCCAGTAGATCCATCCACAAAATCTAAGGTCACCAAGGAGAAGCAAACTGAGAGAACCCCCTCCCAGAGAGTGACCAGGAGGGCCAGTTCTGTTGAAACAGATACTTCTACCGCAGCACAGCAGCCCAAACCAAAACGCAGAAGGCTTCACAAACTGTCTGTTGAGATACAGACCGAAGCCCCATCTACTACAGAAACTGTCACCCCTCAACAGGAGGTTGAGGAGGAAGAAGTTGCGCTGGTTGATCAACCAGAAGATGTGGAACCTCTGTCATCCGTCCATCCAGACCAGTCCAAGGACTTCTCCCCAGCTCATACCATAAGCTCCTCTTCTGCTGAACCTCTAGAGCAGATCGATGAGGAAGATGAAGAAGCAATTGAATCTTCAGATGAAGATGTTGAAAAGAAAACAGCTCAAGCTGTAGTTAAGATGATTGAAGCAGAAGCAGACAGAGCTGTTCTCAACATATTCCCTGGCATTCAGCTCACACCAGAGAGCTACGATGCAGCTAAAAGAGTCAAACTACTGCTATTGATCAAAGATAAAGAATTCTATGTTTTAGATGCACTGCTGAAAATCAGATCGATTGATCAGCTAAAGGCAGAAGAAGCCACACTATTAAATATTTTTGAAGTCTCATCAGTTGCTGAGCTCAGAGAAAGCTACTCACAATCCATCCTTGCAATAGCTCAGCTAGAAGCTTAGAAATTACAGGTCAATCTGAGGGAGATTTATGAGAAAGCTGGAAAGCTAGATTTCTATAACAGCGTGGTCGATAAAGAAGACACTGAGATTACATCTGATGCTCACCAACAGGGTGCAGCAATAGCAGAACCCACACCAGACGTGGTCATGACTGAAACTGATGTGCAGCTCACAACCCCACCTGCACCAGCAGAGGAAGACCTCCTTGGACAGACTATAGGCGGCGAGCTCACCAATGACATCATCACTCCTGCTGTTGCAGCTGCACAGAACATACATGTGCAGACATACACCTTGGAAGATATATTGATGGACCAACATCAATCCTTATCTAACATTCAAATCAGAGATCTCATCTCCAAGAAGGTGGATCAGTACATGTATGGAACACTGACCACAGTTCAAGATGAAGCCACACGCATACTCACAGAGTTCAACGACCACCTGCAAGCTCAGGTCAATAAGGTCGACTCTGATCTAAGGCGAATCTGCAGGCTGAAGATTGAAGAGATCAACAAGAAACTGGATGATGATCGGGCTGCCGCTGATGAGAGGAAAGCACAGATAGATCAAAGCCTATTTTCAACTGAATTCAAAGTAAAAGAAATGTACAAAATTATCAGTGCCTTTGCAGCAAAGGAGAAGGACATGGTACACGCCATAGTCAAGGAGCAGACTGATGGTCTCACAGCAGACATAGTCAAAGAAGCCAACTCTTACACTAGGTCGCTGATCAGACAGTTTGAAACTGATGGCAAATCCTTTGTGGAAAGGAAGTTACACGATCTGCACTACCCAACATCCACTCTAATCAAATCCTACTTTGATGAAACTGCGGACATCAAGGCAGCTCAAGAAGTAATCAAATCTGATCTGGCCAACACACAGGCTTCTCTTCAGAAACAGATCAATGTTTCCAACCTCAACATCACCTCTCTGTTGTCAGAAAGATTTGAATCTGCCAAAGAGGTCACAGAGTTGAAGGCCGAGGTCACCTCCCTCAAGACATTCATTCAATCATTCATTGATGATGTCGAAAAGGGGGAAGGGAGTGGGAAGCAAAAGCCATCTGCTGCGCAAGAGAAGAAGAAAGAAAAAGCAGCAGAAGAGAAAAAGAAGAGCTTGTCAGGATCTGGATCAACTGCAAAGAAACCTGCCCTTATACCAGATCGACCCAGCCCAGCCAGCTCTCCTTCATTCCAAGCACAGAAGACATTTACTCCAAGCAGATCAAGCCAGTCCCAACCACCCAAGAAAAAGAAAAGAGCAGGATCCAGCTGGTTCTCGTCTGCCCCTATTCGAAAATCTTTGACCAAACAGGGAGAGACCAACTGGGTCCCAGATCACCTGAAGGAAGGTTTTGAAGGATTAAAATATGGATTCATTATGTGTCGTTACTTCCTCAAAGAGCCACTCTACTGTGAGGGAGCACCTAATGAAGCCTTTAATCTATATCTTGATCAAAACGATGCAAGAGATCTGGTAGAAGAGATCAGAGCAGCAGCAGACAAAGCCCAGATCACAATAACTGCTCCAGAAAGGGAATTCAGAACCTGTCCCACCATCCCTGGGACAGACCTTCCTGACAAAACCTTTCTGCTAAACTTCATAAATCAACTAGCAGAAAACAGAGGATATAAGGTGGATGCTGAAGACCCTGATTACATAAGGGTAAGAGAAGGAGTATACGAAAGTGTCCAGCTTATATCAGACGAGACCAGGGCAAAGATGAAGAGGCAACAGGAAGAGAGGAGAAAGAGCAGATAGTCATTCAATTATTATCTTTAATGATCTGCATTTTCTTATGTTTTTTGTTTTGATGATCTGTAAACCCTCTTTGTCCCTAATATATATATGAATTTCTTGAGTTTCTGATGACAACATTTTTATTGTCCAGAACACATATGAAAATATCCTAAAACGTTATAAACTTAATAACGTAATTAAATCAATCCTGGATATCGGACCAGATCGCTCTTTATAAGCTGATAGGATATAGTCTGTAAAGTGTGGTTTCGACATCATCAACAAGGGGGAAATTGTTGGGAACCCAAAAGTTTTAGTGTTGATGATGGTATCTCGAAACACACTTAGTTAGTTTATAGTGTATAAGCTGTTCTCGTGTAAAAACAGATCACTAGAAAGAAGGTGACTTCTGTTTAGGAACAGATTAGGAGATGACTTAAAGTGTAAAGGAAATAATCCTATAGAAGTCAATCTCAACTTAGAATAGGATGAAGTCAAGTTTTTATGCCAAAGAAGAATCGATCTGCTGTAACAGACAGCGACCAGATCGATGACCAGATCGATACCTACAGCGAGGAACCAGAACGATTGAGTCATCAATCCATCAGCTGACATCATCCTACACATCATATACACTTGCCACGTCAAGATCAAAGGCCATCCAACAGGGATTGGAAAGAAGACCTTCGACTATACATTTATAAAGAAAGAGATCGTTAGCAATCTGCTTTCCATAATTTAAAGATTGAGTCAACTTTTTCTATATGGCAAGAACAGATATGATGGAAACCATTGATTGGCAATATACCATCTATCTCACGCCAATCAACAACGGCTAGAATTTCAATATTCAATGCCTATATAGTTGAAGTCATCAATCTGGAAATAAACAAGATACGCGAGCTATACTGTTGCTATACTTTCAAGCACTCTGCATTCCAGACTTTAGAGCTTCAACAATCTTGTGATTTCACATCACACCAACCACCTCGATTCAAGTTTGTCTTATCGAGAGAAAGGAGATCACCTTGCTAGCTAGTAATTTTCTAGTGGTAACGGAGAGGTAATCTGTTGTAAAGGGACACGACCCTTCATTCGTGCATAAGTATCATTCTAGGTGTGATTGATACTTGTGACTCGTTCTCCACGAGTATAAAGAAGCAGAGTATCCTAGTAGTGGATAATCTGGTCTAGTTTTGACCAGATCGTGGACGTAGGGTTTTCCCGAACCACGTTAAACATCTGTGTGCTTACATCTCTGCATTCTTTATATTTTCAGTTGTTTATTATTCTTACTCTCTGCACTCTCATCCATCTGCATCTCAATTAATCTGCTAAACAATCTGGTTAAAACATAAAGGTTTTCAAAACAAGAGCATTCACTAATCCACCATTATTCCGCACTCACTCTACACTTAAAAAGTAATAAGATCACTCTTATTGTCTGCTAAGTGTTTTCACTAAGAGAGTAATCTGTTTGGACTAAATTAGCTACCGATCTGCATATCGATCTGTTTAGTCACTGCCGAGCAATTTCTTGTATAGAATAGCTTGAGCTCTCTTATAAACCGTCAAGTTAAACTGAAAAGTTAGTATTTGGTGTATTCCCCCCCCCCATACACCAAACCTTGCTCTTTCGGGACCAACAACTGGTCTTAGATATACTGGAAAAAGCAGTGAAATCAAGTATTGCTCCAAGCCAAGCACGCTTAACCTTGGAGTTTCTACTAAGGGGTCACCTGAAAAGATGATGCACCATGTTGGTATGAGTAGTACTAATCAATTAATTTAACCTCTCGTCAATAATGGTAGTGCAGGCCCTTTTTGACTGAGGCATGACGCACTCCCATAAGTTCTCTCGGGTACGATACACGGAGGACCCCCCTCCGGGAGGTGCTGGAGTCCACTTCCCAACAAAAGCATACCATATCAAGTCAAAGATCTAAAGAATAAGAAGAATCAACCCCATAAGATGATGATGAAGGAAGCCGGAGACAAGAGGTATTATTAGAAGAAAGGTCAACTTGCTCACTATGTCAAGACAGATAAAGATCAGAAGCAGAAGGCATATACTAAAACATCATCAACCAAGAAGAAGAAGATCAACTGGGATAATGTTGAGAGAAACCATCTATCTGTCTACAAAGCCATATCAAGAACATATAATGTTGGAAGAAGGATTATTTTTTACATATGTGTTCTTAACACTAAGTTAATCTGTCCTAAAGGAACATTTGTTACTAACCAAGCACCCACTCGTTGAAAGGGTAGCTAAAACTCGATAATTGAAGGATCAAAGAACTGCAAGAAGAAGTAAATTAGCAAAGGGAACAATCTGGATTATTGATAGTGATTGTTCAAAGCATATGATATGTGACAAGAACGCTCTATCAGACTATGTGGATAGAGAAGGATCACAGGTAACCTTTGGATGTAACTCAAAAGGTTATAACAGAGGATATGGTAATATGAAGATTGGCAAGACCACCATCATTAATGTATCTTATGTGGAGGGTCTTAGTCATAATCTGTTTTCATTTAACCAATTCTGTGCTAATGAAAATCAAATTGTTTATAATGCTAACAATTGCTTTGTGAAAAACAAGGAAGGAGATGAAATTCTTCTTAACGGGAAACTGCAGGACAAGTTGTATATTGTGCAGTGGACTTACCAGATCGAGATCTGTCTAGTTACTAAGACAATCTCTGAGACAAGCTGGTTATGGCACAAACGACTTAACCATCTCAACTTTAAGTCAATCAATAAGATTGCAAGAGATAAGCTAGTCGAATGATTACCAGAACAAGTGTATGACAAAGATCATATTTGTGAAGTATGCCAAGCTGGGAAACATACTAGATCATTATTTTTTAGGAAAGCAGCTCAGACATCCTCCAGAGTCTTAGAGTTATTACATTTAGACTTATTTTGCCCAGTTAAACCATTAAGCATAAATGGGAAGAAATACACTCTGGTCATTATAGATGATTACTCAAGATTCTCTTGGGTCATCTTTCTGTTCAAGAAGAAGGAAACCTTGGAGAAGCTGCCAAATTTTCTCAACAAGATCACCAAGCAAAAGGAAACCTCTGTTGTAAGAATCAGAACAGATCGTGGAACATAGTTTCTAAACCAGAAGATTGAGGATTATTTCAACCAGATGGGTATCACACACCAGACATCTGCAGCAAGAACACCTCAACAGAATGAAGTAGTTGAGAGATGAAACAGATCGTTAAAAGAAGCAGCTTGTACAATGCTGAATGCAACCAGATTACCTAAGAAGTTTTGGGCAAAAGCCATCTACACGGCCTGTTATATACAGAACAAATCATTGATAACTCTCAGACATGGGAAGACACCATACGACATATGGAACAACAGAAAGCCCAAGATACACTATTTTCGTACTTTTGGTTGTACGTGTTACATTCATAATAATGGGAAATCTCAATTGATAACCTTTGATAGCAAAACTGACCCAGGAATATTCTTAAGATATTCTGATGTTAGTAAAGCTTATAGGGTTTATAATAAGAAGACTCATATTGTGGAAGTAACACCTCATATTGTATTTGATGAAGCTATTCTTGAATATAGGGAAACAGAAGTCAAACAGGTTCAGAAACAGATCAATAGTACAAAATCAGGAGGGATACTACTTGATGATATTTTAATCTGGAATACAACAGAAGGGGATGAAATTGATGTTCAACCTATAGTTGAGACTAGTACACAACAAGGGGAAACATCTCACATAGATCTAGACCAAACTAGATCAACTCCAGATGATAGTGAGCCAGTAGAAGCAGACACTTCTGAACCTTCTTAAAGTCAACCTGATGAATTAAGAGACGTTAATAGCTGAAACAACAATCAAAGTGTTGAGATCGAAGAACCAGAAGAAGAAAATCTTTTCCAAGAAACTTCAACAACACACCCTGAATTTGAGGAACCAACAGAAGAACCTGAACCTGAGATATCGGAAGAAGAGATGTCCAGTAGAAGGAGATGGATACAAGAACACCATCCTCCAGAACAGATTGTTGGGAACCCATCAGATCGTGTGAAGACCAGAAGAATGCATGGAGAGAGTGCACTGCTAAGTTTCTACTTATCTCGTGTTGAACCATCTGATGCCTATGAAGCACTACAAGATGCAGATTAGGTTATTTCTATGCAAGAAGAACTCAATGAGTTTAAAAGAAACCAAGTCTGGTACCTTGTAGACAGACCAAGACACCATGGAGTGATAGGTGTCAAATGGGTGGTGACATTGTCAGAAACAAAGCCAGATTAGTTGCGAAAGGATACAATCAACAAGAAGGCATTGATTTTGATGAACATTCGCACCGGTCGCCAGATTGGAAGCCATCAGATTGTTTCTAGCATACGCAGCTTACAAGAGATTCAAGGTATACCAGTTGGATGTCAAGTGTGCATTTCTAAATGGTATTCTTGAAGAAGAAGTATATGTAGAACAACCTCCTAGCTTTGAAGAAGGCAATCTAGACCAGAAGGAGTATAGATTAGCTAAAGCAGTTTATGGATTGAAGCAAACACCCAGAGCGTGGTATGAGACGTTATCAACATTTCTGCTGCAATCAGGATTCAGAAGAGGTTCTGTTGACAAGACATTATTCATAATCAAAGTCAAAGAACATATCCTTTTAGTCCAAATATACGTTGATGATATTATATTTGGATCACAATCTGGTTATCTATGTGATAAATTTGCTCAACTTATGAAAAATAAGAATTAAATGTCCATGATGGGAGAGATGAATTTCTTTCTTGGTTTGTAGGTGAAGCAGCTACCAGATGGTATATTCATTAATCAAGCGAAGTATATCAATGATCTGATCACAAAATTTGGAGTCAAAGATAGTAAACCTGTCAAGATTCCAATGCAGGCCAATGAGAAGATAGATCCAGACCCAGAAAGAAAACCAACAAATATAACTCAATATAGGGGCATCATTGGTTCTTTACTATACTTAACTGCTAGTTGACCTGACATTACTTTTGCAGTTGGAGTATGTGCTAGATACCAGGCCAACCCCAAGGAGTCACATATGGAAGCTGCCAAGAAGATACTTAGATATCTCAAAAGAACAACACACATTGGAATATGGTATCCATGTAAAGACAATTTTGAGTTAACAAGCTATTCTGATTCAGATTATGTTGGATGCAAACTGGACAAAAAGTCTACTTCTGGAACATGCCAGTTTCTTGGAAACAAGTTAATCTCTTTGTTTTCAAAGAAACAAATATCTGTGGCCACATCAACAACTGAGGCAGAATATATGGCCGCTGGAAGCTGTTGTGCATAGATACTCTGGTTAAAGCAGCAGCTCAAGGATTACGAGATCAATGTCAAGGAGATACCTATATTCTATGACAGCTCAAGTGCTATTGCTATAACGAAAAATCCATTTTTGCACACGAGATGCAAACATGTTGATGTGAGACATCATTTTATCAGAGATCATGTTGAGAGAAAACATGTCCAGATCGAGAAAATACACACAGATGTCCAACGTGCTGATATTTTGACAAAAGCATTCCCAAAAAAAGGGGAAAATTGTTGGGAACCACACAATATTTAGTTTTGATGATGTTCTTTCGAAACACACTAAGATTTATTCTGTTTGCTAAGTCTTAATCTGTTCAAAACTGTACCAGATCACTAATATATAAAGTGAATTTGATAGAGAACATGATCTCAGAGAATAACTTAAATGTAGGGGATTAAATCCTATAGAAGTTATTATGTCTGTTTTTTGTTCGAGGACCAGATCACCATCAGACTCAAGCAAGTAGATGATCTGTCCAATGACCACTCAATCTGGTTTACATGGTATCATCCTCAAAAGACTGCAATCATGGTTTGGAGCATTCTGGAGCAGACACTGACCAAATCGACATCAATCTGCTTTGACCAGATCGTTACTACAAAGTGAGCCAACCTGGACCAGATCATCTCCAGTCAACTAACATTCTCTTGTTTGTCCAGATTGACTGATGAGAATCCCAAACTCATTGCCAAATCAGCATAATATCACGAAGATGGAAAGTATATCTATTGGAAATCAAATTTGGAAGGAGAACCAATCAACACGCGTAGAAGGAAATAAGCATCTATCAACGATCTGCTTTCCATATTTATTGAAGATTCGGTCAAATCTTTCCAAAGGCAAGAAGAGATAAATCAGGGATTCATATCTCTTGATTGGTAAATCACACTTACTTCAAACCAATCAAGGCTAACGGTTAGAATTTCAAATTCTACACCTATAAAAGCTTGGAACTAAGACTGGAAGAGTACGGATACTATTATCAACAATCGCGCAAGATGTTACTATGCCCATAAATCAACTCACTCAATGAAGTGTTGAGAAGTGATCACATGAGTTGAAGATTGAGCCTGTTGTATGACAGATTGTAGAACACATAGTGACATGGTGTTTACTATCTGTTGGTAAGATCAGATGGTGATGTGTACTATCTGTTGTATGCTATCTGTTGGTGAAAACAGACAGTGTTGTGGTGTTCATCTATCTGTTGGTAAGAACAGATAGTGATGACCAGCAAGTATACTATCTGTTGGTAAGAACAGATAGTGACAAGCAGTGAGAACACTTTCTGTTGGTTTAGAACAGATAGTGGAAGCGGGAGCAGCCCGCTGCTGTGTCTTAGCGAAGAGCAGCTCGCTGTTAGGTGCTGGAGCAGATCGATTGACAATGTTGTTAGAGAGCAGATTGTCTAGAGCAGATAGCGAAAGCAGCAGATAGTGTTTTCTGCTGGGTTGCTGTAGATGAACAGCAAGTGGTTGGTAAAAGCTTACTTTCTGTTTGGTATGCAGCTTGCTAGTTTTGGGGTACTGGCTGTTGTGAGCAGAAGGTGGAGCAGAACATTTGACTATCTGGTGTTGAGCAGATAGTGGAAGCAGAACGTTTGCTGGGTTCAACTTGCTGTTGTGATGTTCTGGTGGAACAGAACGTTATAGGCAAATCTCTTGCTGCTCAATAACGTTCTGTTCTGGATTCTTCTGCACATCGATCTGCTGATGAGCGGGAATGTTCCTGAGGATTCTAGAAAGGGATTTTAAATGTTTCTAACGGTCGAATCCAGCTGTTGGAGTTTGTTACAACAAGAAGTGGCGGGAATCATCTGGATTGTACGGGAGTTAGTTGGATCTAACAGAATCAATCTGGAATATTCGGGAATTGCCATCTACATCTTTCTAGTGATTTCCATGGGATTATTTCTTGTGTCATATATATAGCTCGTAGCTCAGTGATTGAAGTCTCTGGATTTTTGCAATTTCGTATTCACTTGTAAATTTCTAGAGAGAGAGGGAGAGTGATACACGAGGGGAAAGAAAGAGAGTAAATCCTTGAGTGTTCTTCATTGTAATCTCTGTAACTTCTTTCGATTTTGAAATTAGTGAATTGTTATCTGTTCTCCCGTGGACGTAGGCTTGATTTTGAGCCGAACCACGTAATTCATGTGTTCTATTCTACTTGTTATTGTTATTGTTCTTATTTCCACCGTTCGAAAACCCAACATGAAGCATCTACTTGAGAAGGTTTCTACGCACCAGATCGTGTTCTAAGCCGTTCGTGATTGAAATCACACCAACTCGATTCAAGTTTATCTTATCGAGAAGAAGGAAGGATAACTTCACTAGCTAGTAGCTTTCTAGTGAATTAACGTGAAGAGATCCAGTTACAGTAGTTTTTTGTAAGTTGTAAAGGGACACGAACCTTATTCGTGCATAAGTTTCAACCAGATTGTGCTTGAAACTTGTGGCTCGTTCTCAGCAAGTATAAAGAAGAAGAGTATCCTAGTAGTGGATATCTAATCAAGTTTGGATTGGACCGTGGACGTAGGGGGTTTCCCGAACCACGTAAAAACAACTGTGTTATTTACATTCCACATTTTAAATTTTTGTTGTTTATCTGTGAACGAGCACAAGCACTCAAACTGCATTTTTTAATCAATCTGTTAATCAATCTAATTAAGTCTTTAAAAAGTTTTCTAATCAAGAGCACTGACTAAGTCTACCATATTCCGCACACACAACGCTCTGTTAGAGATCAAGATCACTCTTGATATCTACTGAGTGTTTTTCACAAGAGAGTATTTATCTGGACAGATCGAGATCGATCTGGTTTGTTAAAGTTAAGCAATCTTCGTTCAAAAAGCTTAAACTCTCTAAGTAATTAGTGAAATAAACTGAAAAGTTTGCATTTGGTGTATTCCCCCCCCCCCCCATACACCAAACCTTGCTCTTTTGGGACCAACATTCATTTTTTCCTTCTGAAAATCTGCTTCCACGGAAACCTTCTGCATCAAGGCTACCTTCCTTGTTGCTTCTCCTTATTTCATAGTGTAAAAATAGCATTTGCGAGATGCATTCTTGTCTCCTATAACTTGTCCAACCATGTTTCCCACGGGGAATTTCATTTTCATATAATACGTTGACACTACTACCTGAAAAGCATTCATAGCAGGTCTGCCCAGAATCTCATTGTATGCCGATGGCATATTCACAATCAGATAGGTCATGGGTCTGGCTAATTTGACCTCACCCTTCCCTAGAGAAGTTGTGATCGTGGCAGAGCCTAGAGGCACCACTACTTCATATGTGAATCCGTGAAGAACGGTATCTACTGAACTTAGCTTCGCAATTTTCTGCAACTGATTGAAGCAACCAGTGAACATGACATTCACCAAACTTCCCGTGTCTACAATAATTCTCTTTATGTCGAATTATTCGATTTTAGCTGTAATTACCAGAGCATCCCCACCAGAACCAGGTGAAGATCCCCTATCCTCAGATCCGAAAGATATCGTGGAACAAACATTTGTTTTCAAAACTTCCATTATTGGGGCCTCATCTCACTCTCCCTCCTTTATGACATAGTTCTTATGGACTTGGACAGAACTCTCTGAAGTAATACCTCCATAGATCATGTTAATAGTTCACCTCTGCTGACTGTTTATGGCAAAGTTGGTGGCTGTTCTGGAGCCTTCACTTTATTATTTTCTTCTTTCCTTCTTTTGTCATTTTTGTCAGATTCCTTTCGCACATATTCCCAAAAATGTCCCTCTCTTATCAATCTTTCAATTGCTATCTTTAGGTTACGGTATTCATTAGTTGTGTGCTCGTAATCGCTATGAAATTTACCGAACTTGTCGGAGTATGGATGTCTAGGAGGATCTTTTGCCAAACCTTTCCTTCTCCTCTGGTTTCCTTTCCTTCTTAAGGTTGGTTTGTTCAACTTTTCTAAATAGTCTAGCATCTTCCACATGGATGTACTTCCCAGTTCTGGACAACAAATCTTCAAAATCTCTTGGTGGCTTTTTCACCAGAGAATCAAAGAATGGCTCGTTACGCATTCCCTCCATGAACGCGTGCACCTTCATAGAATGGTGCACCTCTGGAGTTTCCAGAACCCCGAGGTTAACCCTCTTGAGGTATTCGTTTAAAGATTCTTCTTGTTGTTGCTTGATTGTGGTTAGGTGTAGGGAATTTCTCGTGGTTCTCATCGCACTTGCAAATTGATGCAAGAACAATTTCTTTAAATCATCAAAATAGAAAATTGAGCCAGGAGACAATTGTTTGAACCATTGTTGAGCTGGCCCTGCGAGAGTAGTGAGGAAAACCCTACACTTTACCCCCTCTGAATACTGATGCAGTTGAGTTATATTATCAAAACACATTAGATGCTCCTCTGGATCAATATTACCCTGATATTCCAGATGCACATGACGCAAATTTCCGGGCAAAGGATCCAATTGGATATCCTCATAAAAAGAACTTTCCTCAGTTACTTGAAGTGGTTGTTTGCTTCACGAGCTATTCTCAACCTTGTTTGTAGCGGATACGGTGACAGATCTATCACGAGGAGTGCTTTGTGCAGAAGCCTCTTCTAGTTTTAACTGATTTTTCTTAAGGTTTTCAACCTCCTTTAGGAGCGCCTCCATCAAGATTTACTGCTTTTTCCATTTCTTTCTTTTGCTCAGCCATAGTATGATATGCTTCCTCACTAGCATGTGAGAAAGATGGCGGTTGATAAGATTCATATATTCTTGCTCTTCTGACCTTGCCAAGATATTATCCTTGATTACCTTACCCCCTCCCCCATCAGAGGCAATTTCAGTGGTTTGAGATTCTCTGGCGTGGGACTAGGTCCATCACCAGTTTTGGGTACGATCCCAGCAAAAATTAGTGCTCTACTGACCATGGCGGCTATCTTTAGTACCTATGCTTCAGGAATTTCTTGAGACTCGCTGGCCTCGGCGCTTCCCACGACATTAGTAAGGCGATTAGCACTAGCTTCTAGATGAGTGGTTTGATTTCCATCAGGAGGTGGGTCTGTAGTGCCGGAGCCCACCTTTATGCCCTCTACGGAGGATAACTTCGTCATTTTGGCCTTTGTTCAATTTATGCTGATAAAAATTTCATTTATCAACAATGATAATTTAATTTACATATTCCTCAAAATATATAACTTTCTAAAAATTATTTAATTTTTCATAGTTATTTGCTAGTGGTGCCTGGAATTGCCAGAACCTTTGTTGTAATAGTCAGATCCTGATCTTATGGAGATATGACCTAAGGGATATGGTTTTACAATACTTAGATCCACTTCTTCAGCCCACCTCTTTTCTTCAGCTCCGAAGATGAGAGAAAGAGTATTCCAAAGACTAAGTAACAACGTCGGAAAGGTAAATATTATTTGCAATGAAAGTATTTCATTATGAGTGAATATTAAATAGTTTTTGACTAGAGATTTTTGTCTATATAACTTTCTCGTTTCATCATTTTACGAAGGAAATGACATCATCGTAAAATTTTAACATTGGTGGCTTCATCGACGTTGAAGTCGTTTTCGTTAAGTCTTTCAGGATTAAAATGACTTCTACGTCAATCTATTATTAGGTGGTGGTTTCATCGCCCCTGATTTCTTATGATGGCTTTAGCACCAAATGTTAATCCATGTTTTAGGAGCCTGGATTTTATTACTAGCTTTAGCGCCAAATTTCTTTTATGGCTTCAGCACCTATTTCTTACCACTTGCAGGTTTCTTTGCCCTTATCGTTTCATTTTATGGCTTCTGTGCCGTTTACTCGGAAATTTAAGGATTCAGCGCCATATATTACAATTTTGAAGCTTCTGCGCCATGTGTTTTACGATTTTCAGGCTTTGGCGCCTCTATTCTTAAGATTAAACGGCTTCAATTCCCATACTCTTACAAAAAGAAATTTCAAGATTTTTAAGGTATTTTTAAGAAGAAATATAAGACTTCGAAATTGGGGTATTCGCCTCACAATCTCGGTTAAAGAAAAAATAGATTTCCCACAGACGTCTGTAGTTGTTAGACTAAGGTTTAGTCTTCAACAAAATAAGATAGAGAATGTATGAAACAAGACCGGAGGACGGGTCGGGGGTCGTCCGGGATGACACTCCGAAGCTCAAGTCAATTTAGAAGAGTGCGTGAAAGAACAAGTGTTTATTATTTTTTTGTGTGAAACAAATGATGGGGTATAAATATACCTTAGATGTATTAGGTGTAAATGGTGCGAGTAAATGATTCTCGTCCAATCATGATTTACCATGTAGCAATGTACCCCGCTTAAGTTGTTAGAGACCATCGTTGCATAATTTTGTAGCTCTAACACATGTCAGATACGAAGTTGACATATGTCGGGAAGTACTATAAGCGTGCCTATCATACTTAGCAGATCTCCATAACCAGACTCCTTGAGGTGATTCCCAGAGGTGGCCTCGACCAGAGGTAAAGGATACTCAGACCCTTCTCTGAATATTAACTCGACCACAAGAGTCCTCTGATATTACTTCGCTTCTGGGCGCTTCAGAGCTTAACTCATCCCAAAAAGATTATTTATTTTAGTAGTGAGTTTATTTTTCATCCTTTATAAAAGTGGTTCTGATATCATTCCCTATCAAAGTTGCAACTGCAAGAACTTTTGGAACAAGGTTTTATGCGACCTTGTGTGTCACCGTCGGGAGCACCTGTCCTATTTGTCAAGAAGAAAGATGGTTCAATGAGACTATCGTGAGTTGAACCAACTCACGATCAAGAACAAATATCTGTTGCCAAGGATTGAAGATTTGTTCGATCAATTGAAAGAAGCACGAGTATTCTCAAAGATAGACTTGAGATCAAGATATCATCAAGATATCATCAACTCAAGGTGAAGGAATGAGATATCCCAAAAATAACTTTTCAGACTAGATATGGCCACTATGAGTTTGTAGTGATGCTATTTGGTTTGACTAATGCTCCAGCCGTGTTCATGGATATAATTAACTGCGTTTTTCATCCATATTTGGATAAATTTGTCATAATTTTTATCGATGATATTTTGATTTACTCCAAGGATAAGAACCATAACGAAGAACATCTAAGGATTATGTTGGAAACATTGAGAAGCGTTAAGCTCTATGCTAAATTCAAGAAATGTGATTTTTGGTTAGACCGAGTCGTGTTCCTAAGACATGTGGTTACATCCAATGGAATTGAAGTGGATCCTTGCAAAGTGGAAGCCGTGAGCAATTGGAGGGCACCTAAGAATGCTAGTGAGGTAAGAATCTTCTTAGGGTTGACAAGCTCTTACAGAAGATTCATAGAGGGGTTTTCTAAGATAGCCGGTCCCATGACACAATTAATGAGAAAGAATATCGAGTTAAAGTTGAATGATAAATGTGAACATAGTTTTCAAGATTTAAAATGACGGTTAACGACTGCCCCAGTCTTAACCATTTCTGATGTATGTGATAACTATGTTATCTACACCGATGCATCAAAGAAAGGTTTAGGATGTGTCTTGATGCAAAAAGGGAAGGTTGTTACTTATGCTTCAAGATAGTTGAAGACACATGAACATAAATATCCCACACGTGATTTGGAGTTAGCTGTGGTAGTGCACGCGCTGAAAATCTGGAAGCATTACTTGTACGGAAGCAAGTGTGAGATCTTCACCAACCACAAAAGTCTCAAATACTTCTTCACTCAAAAGGAACTGAACATGTGTCAAAGAAGGTGACTCGAACTCGTGAAAGACTACGATTGTTCGATCCATTATCATCCGGTAAAGTCCAATGTGGTGGCTGACGCAGTTAGTAGAAAAGGTGAATGAATTCTTACTTCGATGATTATTGAACAAAAGATGTTGATGAGAGAATTTGAGAAGTTAAAACTCAAAGTAGTGACTCCGATCACTAAGGAAGCTATGTTAGCAGTGTTAGTGGTTCAACCCACTTTACGAGATCGAATTAGAAAAGCTCAAGAGAGTGATGAATTCTTACAAACGATGACGAACCAAGTGACGAACAGTGGTGTCACGAGATTCAAGGTGACAATTGATGGGACACTTATGTTCGAAGGAAGAATTTGTGTGCTGAAGGATAAATATTTGGTCAAAGAAATTTTTGATGAAGCACATTGTACTACCTATACCTCACATCTTGGTTAAAGATGTATCAAGATCTACGTAAGACGTTCTGTTGGAAGATGTATTACTTGTCAACAAGTCAAAGCTGAACATCAATGACCTCGAGGACTATTGTCACGCCTGCCCTCCGCTACGGATAGCGAAGTCGGGGAAAACCGTGACTTGGGAAGGGATTAAAGAAATCGAGATAGAAATGGGGTAATGGAACGAGGACAAAAGTGAACAACAGTCTCATAACTGGGCGAATAATTCATCATACATGATTAGCAAGAAAGAGGGTTTAAGTCTTATGCTCAATGCATGCAACATATCATGAGAGAAACTCAAGTCTTAGGTTTATTACATAATGATCTCAAAATAGCAGCGGAAAGTTACTTGGATCGCTAAAAGCTCTACATGTGTGAAGACATGTAGAACCCCCAAGAGTCAACTAATAAGAGATCGACAAAAGCCCGAACGTAGCACTCCTCCTTCATCATCGCTCAACCTGCACATTTATAAATATATGCAGGGCTGAGTACAAATTGTACTCAGTAGACACATGCCGAAACCACACACATACAAATATAATTGTCATGCCATTGTAAGTGAAACATAGGGATTTTGCCTCTAAAGAACCTATGTTCACTAAAATCCTTTTTGTGAAATCTTAAAGTTCGATCATGATCTAAGTTCTTTAGTAATCTACCATATCTGTAACTTCTTCTTCTTCTTTGTGTCGGGAAGGTGGCCACCTTCCACGAACACCTTGACCGGCCAACCCGCTCGATGACTCACGGTCACTTTAACCGGCCAACCCGCTCGATGACTCACGGTTACTTTAACCGGCCAACCCGCTCGATGACTCACGGTTACTTTGTGTACACTAGTCCTAGTAGGATAGTTATCCCACCAGGACCCGAATTCGATTCTTTTAACTTCACTGAGAAGATAGGTATCATACGAAAATCATAAACATTTTATGGCAGACAATACTTGAAAAACATATTTTCAGTTCAAATGCTTTTTGAAATGAAACATAAACTGATAGAACACACATAATTTTAGTTGTATAAGAAAGCCTACACTTGATGTATAGGATAGAAAGCCTACCTGACTCGCTTCCTCTTCTAATTAAATTCGACCTTCTGGCTTAGTACTCCCTCCCAGCGTAACCTTAATCGAGTTTACGAGGTGAGATACTCATCTGAGTATATATATTATTTTCTACTTTGAAAGGGAATGTTATCTTTATTATTTTCGGTAATTATTCTCGAGTCTTAACTCGACTCATATTCGAGTATCTTAATCTAAAGGTGTCATTAACTTCTTAAATCAAGCTATGATTTTACTATATTCTCATTCTTCTACTCAAGTAAATATTTAGTGGGTGATGCTATAAAGAAATTTAAAAATTAACATCTTGATCTTTGAATAATTAATTTCTAATAGGCAAATAAAATTTCGATTATCATATACTAAGCATGATTTATAATTTAATCATTTCTTATGATTAAATTCAAATCGATCAATTAACTTTTAATTTAATAATTAATTTCTAATTAATTAATTAGGACTTCTAATTTAGCTTTAAGATTTCAATTTTAAACTTAGCCTACTTAATTTAAGTCTTGATCTATTAAAATGCTAACTAGTCCATTTAAATTAATTCATTCTAAGCCCAATTGTGAATCAGTCTTGGCCCGTTAGAGATTTATTATCGGCCCAATAATTTGTGAGACTTCGGCCATGGTTTCTAATTTCTTTCCAGCCCAGACTTTATCCCATTTGTTTCGAACCCGGCCCGTAATACTCTAACCCTAACACTTAGTAGTCAACCACACACTCCCAGTCATTTATCTCTCTCTCTCTCTGCATACACTTTCTCTCCGCCGAGACTTCTGCCTTCCTCGTCGTCTCCGTCGAGTTCTCAGCCTCGCTCTGTGGCGACGCGTCAGTGCCGACGTTGTCTCTCGTTGGCTCACCCTCTTCCGTCGCCACTGTCTCTCCCTCTGTCGCCTCCCTGTCTTATCTCACCGGCGCTTCCCTGGCCAGCCACTGTCGCCTCTCACAGGTAAAAGCTTTTCTTTTCTCTATCTTTGTATTTCTCTATCTCTTTTGCTCTCAGAAATCACCCAGCCAACACAATTTACTCCACCATCTCCTTTCCCTTCTGCTCTCTCGTTTCTCTCTACGAAGTCTCGCCGGAGCTTCCAGGACTGCCGCCTTCAACCTCTCATAGGTAAAGATCTAATCTTTTTCTTCTTTTTATTTTCAGAATGTAAGTTTCTATTTCTAGATTTAGCATCATGCATGTTTCAAATTTTAATTTCTATCTGTAATTTTGCTCATAATCCTCTAAATTATCTCAGTCTCTAACAGTCCTTACTCTCGAGTTCTCGCTGAAGAGCTCTCGGCTGTCCTGTCTACCCTCGATTCTTGACTCTATGGACGGTAGAACTCACCAGTTCTCTCTCTTAAAAGTAGAACCTAAATTATAATTCTCTTCTTTTATTTTTCTGCTTCTGCACAAAATTTTTTGATTCAATATCATTTCCTTTCTGATATGTCTTTCTAAAAATTCTAAATTTTAGATTTCTAATACTTGTCTAAAACATTCGTTTCCTCTTCAGATTTACTGTTAAGATTTCGCCGGCTATGTCTCGGCTCTGAACAGGAACGATGGCTCTCCAAGTTCCTGTCGTCGCTTCTCTACGCCTGCTGCTGAAATCCTCTCTAAACTTCCGATTGGGAGGGTTCATAGTTGGGTAAATTTATTCATTATTTTTATTGTATTTGTCTAAGATGTTGTTGGTCCCGAAAGAGCAAGGTTTGGTGTATGGGGGGGGAATACACCAAATACTAACTTTTCAGTTTTACTTGACAGTTTATAAGAGAGTTTATGCTATTCAATATGAGAAATTGCTCGGCAGTGACAAAACAGATCGATATACAGATCAATGGCTGGTTTAGTCCAAACAGATTACTCTCTTAGTGAAAACACTTAGTTGATAATAAGAGTGATCTTATTACTTTCTGAGTGTAGAGTGAGTGCGGAATAATTGTGGATTAATGATTGCTCTTGATTAGAAAACCTTATGTATTAACCAGATTGATTAGAGAGATTGATTGAGATGCAGATGGATGATTGTGCAGAGAGTTAGAATAATAAACAACAGAAACTAAAATATGCAGAAATATAAAGCACACAGTCGTTTAACGTGGTTCGGGAAATCCCTACGTCCACGATCTGGTCAAAACTAGACCAGATTATCCACTACTAGGATACTCTGCTTCTTTATACTCGTGGAGAACGTGTCACAAGTATCGATCAAAACTAGAGAGATACTTATGCACGAATGAAGGGTCGTGTCCCTTTACAACAGATTAC
>JAPKLX010001336.1:0-22590 GCA_026898415.1 Leonotis leonurus
GTAAACTGAAAAGTTTGTTTTTGGTGTTTTCCCCCCCCCCCCCCATAAACAAAACCTTTCTCTTTAAGGACCAACAACTGGTATCAGAGCGTTGTTCATATGACCATTGTTTCTGTTTCACAAGGGTGAAACCTGCGTGGTTAACTTGAATAGATCTAGGAAAATCTTTTTCATTCACTAGCATCCTATCTGTCATTATGGAATCATCTGTTGTTAGGGCATGTGAAGAATTCTCCATACAAGGGTACAACGAGTGGAGTTTCAGAATCAAGATATGTCTCAAAGCTCATCACTGTCTGATGTGGAAAGTGATAGAGGAAGGACCATTGGTGATTCAATAAGAGAAGACTCAAATTACAGAAACTTGCCCAATTAAAGAATATGTGCTTAAAGATCCCAGAATGTATACTTCTAAAGAACGGCATGAAGCAAATCTTGATGATTTTGCCAAAGGAATCATCTCCAGCTTGGTAAAAGGAGTCCATCTGGCTAAGATCCAAGATCATGACACAACCAAAGAGATGTGGGAAGCTTTGAGAGAACTAAGCCTAGGTTCTGAAGCAATGATCGAGAACAAGCTGTCTCTAGCGTGCAATGAGAGGTAGAAAACTAGCGTGCAATGAGAGGTAGAAAACAGCAGTGATGGTTGCCTCGTGTCCACCCCTCTCTCCCTGCCATGAGAGGTAGAAAACAGCAACATCCTTGGGTAGGAAGTGAACTGGGTGTGAAGTGATAATGTTGTAAAAACCTACAAGAAACATAATAGAGCATATGTGAGCACTATCCTTCCATCAGTGAAGTATAAGTGCTCAAAACAGTTTATGCAGTCTAGCAATCGATATCACAGTAATTACAAGTATATATGTATGCAGATGAGTAAAGGCAGTTTATCAAAAGCATGTTTAAGAGATAATATAAGACAAACGAAAACAAGAATCACAAAGCAATGAACCTTTGCACTGGCGGACAAGATCAAATGCCTTTTCCAGTTTGTGAAACCCGAAGGTATCAAGAACTGCGAAGAGGTCTTGGTGCAAGTATGGTTTCAAAAAGGTCGCTTGATCAAGAAAAACAGAGGATTTGGGTGCCATTGTTACTAGAACAGAGTGATTTTCGGTGGTATAGAGAGTTTTGGAGGAGAGGAAATATGCTAAGTGTTTGGGAAGATATAAGTGTGAGTGATAGATGAAACAACTTATCAAACATATAAACGAAGGAGAAGATAAGTAAAATATTAAGAAATCCTTCCCTTTTTCAGCTTTTCCCGCCTTTCTATGTTCTAGGTTTACAGTCTATCACCGCATCTCTTTATCGTATGATGCACGCGCTTTGATCGAATGGTTGTAATGTGGCGCGTTGTTTTTGTTGCAGTCATTTTTCTCCCTTTTTCTCGATTTGGTAGATATTTTCTCGATCACGTTTCCCAATTACTATACTTAATCATCAAAAATAAAAAATTTGATATCGGATGTCAGAATATATATAATTAGTCGCCTTATATAGTTGACCTTTCCCCCTTAACCAAGTAATGAGATAATTAATAAGAATTATTAATTTAATATCCACGTGGCATTAAGTAATCTGGTCAAGGTCGATCTCCTGCATAGTGATATGTACTTAGTAATCTGGTGTCAATTCCCTGTTGGAATTTCACATGATCTTAATTTTATCGATCTGTACCATGTCAATCTGGTTTTGTTTCTCTGTTGGAACATTTAACTTGATTTGGTTTATATCAATCTGGTTCTTGCTTCAAGATTTAATAATCCTAGTTTACCATAAAGCATCTTAAATCTTTCTTCTGGTAATGCTTTGGTAAGAATATCAGCTCTCTGTATTTCAGTGTGTATTTTCTCGATCTGTACATGTTTTCTTTCAACATGATCTCTTATAAAATGATGTCTTACATCCACATGTTTGTGCACAACAACTTCCAGCTGCCATATATTCTGCCTCTGTAGTTGAGGTGACAACTGATGTCTGTTTCTTTGAGAACCAAGAAATCAGTTTATTTCCTAGAAACTGACATGTACCAGATGTTGACTTTCTGTCCAGTTTACATCCAGCATAATCTGAGTCAGTGTATCCAGTTAGCTCAAAATTGTCTTCACATGGATACCATAATCCTACATAGGCTGTTCCCTTGATATATCTTAATATCTTCTTAGCTGCTTCCATGTGAGACTCTTTGGGATTTGCTTGATATCTTGCACATACACCTACTGCAAATGTGATGTCAGGTCGACTGGCAGTTAGGTATAGTAGTGATCCTATGATCCCTCTGTATTGAGTAATGTTAGCTGGTTTTCCTTTTGGATCTGGATCAATTTTCCCATTGGTCTGCATTGGAATTTTCACTGGGTTACTGTCTTTTAACCCAAATTTGGTCAGCAGATCGTTGATGTATTTTGTCTGATTAATGAAAATACCGTCTGGTAGCTGCTTGACCTGCAAACCTAAAAAGAAGCTCATTTCTCCCATCATGGACATTTGGTACTTATTTTTCATAAGTTCTGCAAATTTGTCACACAAATAGGTGGATTGAGATCCCAATATGATATCATCTACATAGATCTGGACTAAGAGAATATTTTCTTTGACTTTGATGATAAACAGAGTCTTGTCAACAGATCCTCTTCTGAATCCAGATTCTAGTAGGAAAGTTGATAAGGTCTCATACCAAGCTCTAGGGGCTTGTTTCAGACCATAGACTGCCTTAGCTAGTCTGTATACTTTCTGATCTGGATCTGCTTCTTCCAATCCGGGTGGCTGTTCCACATATACTTCTTCTTCAAGGATACCATTGAGGAAAGCACTTTTGACATCCATCTGGTATACCTTGAACCGTTTGTGAGCAGCAAATGCTAGAAAAAGCCTTATAGCTTCTAATCTGGCTACTGGTGCGAATGTTTCATCAAAATCAATGCCTTCTTGTTGATTATAGCCTTTAGCTACCAATCTGGCCTTGTTTCTGACTACTTCACCATTCTCATCTCGTTTATTTTTGAACACCCATTTTACACCTATCACACCTTGGTGTTTGGGTCTGTCCACGAGATACCAGACTTCATTCCTTTTGAACTCATTGAGTTCTTCTTGCATTGCAGTTATCCAATCTGCATCTTGAAGTGCTTCATAAGCATCAGATGGATCCATGCGAGAGATGTAACAGCTTAACAATGCACTCTCTCCATGCATTCATCTGGTCTTCACATGATCTGATGGGTTCCCAACGATCTGTTCAGGTGGATGATCTTGTATCCATCTCCTTCTCCTGGTCATCTCTTCATCAGATATCTCAGGATTAGGTTGATCTGTTGGTTCCTCAAATTCAGGGTGTACTGTTGATGTAGTTTGAAATGGATTCTCATCTGGACTTTCTTCTGGATTTGGATTTTCATGTTGATCATCATTTGTAATAATTGTTTCATTGTCTTCTGTTGATGATCTGTTTTCATCCAGATCGTGTTGTGATATTCCCCCTTGCTGTATGATCTCTTCAGCAACGGGTGGAGTGACAATTTTTCCTCCTCACTTTTTGAATTCCAGATAAGAATATCTTCAAGCAATAGTTCATTCATCCTTCTGGTAGTCACTTGATTTTCTGTCTGCTTTTCATCTAGTGACCTGTACTCAGCAGTAGACTCATCAAAAATAACATGAGGTGTTACCTCCACAATATGAGAGTTCTTATTGTTAACTCGATAAGCTTTACTAACATCAGAATATCCTAAGAATATTCCAGGGTCAGTTTTGCTATCAAAAGTTTTCAATTGTGATTTCCCATTATTGTGTATGTAACATAAACAGCCAAAAGTACGAAAATAAGAAATCTTAGGCTTTCTGCTGTTCCATATCTCATATGGTGTCTTTCCATGTCTGAGCGTAATGGATGATCTGTTTTGAGTGTAGCAGGCTGTGTAGGTTGCTTCTGCCCAGAATTTCTTTGGTAGATTGGTTGCATTGAGCATTGTGCGAGCTGCTTCCTTGAGTGATCTGTTTCTCCTCTCAACAACTCCATTCTGTTGAGGAGTTCGAGCAGCAGATGTTTGATGAGTGATTCCCATCTTGTTGCAGTATGCTTCAATCTTCTGGTTGAGAAATTCTGTTCCTCGATCTGTTCTGATAGAGGTTATAATCAACTCTTTTTGTTTGGTGATCTTGTTCAGAAAATTAGGGAGTTTGTCTAGAGTCTCTTTCTTCTTTAACAGAAAGATCACCCAAGTGAATCTTGAGTAATCATCTATGATTACCAATGTGTATTTTCTCCCATTTATGCTTAGTGGCTTGACTGGTCCAAACAGATCAAGATGTAACAGCTCCAGTATCCTTGATGTTGAGTGAGCTGTTTTGCTTGTAAAGGATGATCTGATTTGCTTTCCAGCTTGACAAGCATCACATATGTGATCTTTATCATACACTTGATCTGGTAGTCCTTCCACTAACCTTTCCTTGGCAGTCCTGTTGATTGACTTGAAGTTTAGATGGCTTAATCTCCTATGCCATAACCAGCTGGTTTCTGATACAGTCTTAGTGACTAAGCAAGTCTCGATCTGGTTTGTCCACTGGACATTGTATAATCTATCCTGCAGTTTACCGGTAAGGAGTATTTCATCTCCTTCCTTATTCTTCACCAGACATTTTTTAGTATCGAAAATAATCTGATTACCGTTAGCACATAATTGACTTACAGAAAATAGATTATGACTAAGACCCTCAACATATGATACATTTGTGATGGTGGTCTTGCCAACTTTGATGTTTCCATACCCTCTGGTATATCCTTTTGAATTACATCCAAAAGTGACCTGTGGTCCTGGTTTCTCTAAGTAATCTGGTAGTAGGTTCTTGTCACATGTCATGTGTTTTGAACAACCACTATCTATTATCCAGATTGTTCCTCTTTCTACCTTACTCCTTCTTGCAGTTCTTTGATCCTGCAATTAATCAAACTTAGCTACCCTTTCAACGTTTGGGTGCTTGATTATTAGCAAATATTCCTTTTCGAATCCAGAACATTTTAGGGTTAGAAACAGAAATATAGCAAGTAATGATGTTCCCCTCATTGTCAGCTTTAGATAGAGAGTGAATTTCAGATGGATGAAATCGTTCTATTTCACCATTCTTCAAGTTCTTTTTATTATGCGCTGTCCTGTTGACAATTTTTGTCCTGTTGACATTTGCTTTTTGAAGGTGATCTGTTTCTGTGTAGTGAGCTGGTTGTCTTTTTGTTTGATGATACTGCCTGTTGTTGGCATCTTTTATTATCATCTTCTGGGGATAACCTTTCTTGTTTTTCAAGTCCTTCACTTGATCTAGTATTTGCTTCCTTTCTGGTACAAAGCTTATGGCTCCCGAGGACTTTTCTTAGTGGCCTGGATATCCTAATCCAGATGTGCCTTTTTGCTGCATGTTGATTAGCAGTTTGGCACGTTCATCACTTTTGTAAATCATTTCCTTGCCTTTCTTGATCTTCTCCTCAGCAACATTGTTTCTGGTAACCAGATCCTTAACTTTTGAATTAAGTGAGTGGATCTCACTGTCTTTTCTCTTGATCTGTTCTTCCAGATCATTCATTTTAGCAACAAATTGTGTGTTTGCTGTGCTTAGAGTCTGCTCAACTTTCTTTAATCTGTCATTCTCTTCAACAACTTCTCTAAACAATCTCTTGATGCTTGAGTAGCTTTTGAACATCTCATCTATTTCATCCCATGAGTATTCTGCTTGATCTTCACTTTCCTGTTCAAGATTGTTATTATTATTTGAGGAATTTGAGTAGCAAGAATTTACCTCAACGTCATCTAGACCGTTGTCCAATCCCACATAGCATTCATTCCAGCTTTCTTCGTTGTCAGCAATGAAAGCTTCATCATTTTCTGATGAGCTATCTGAGAAATGACTCGAGCTGCTTGAGTTCTGTTCAGCTATCATGGCTTTGTGCTCATATTTAAGCTTTCAATCTCTTTTAGCTCTTAGTTCTTCACTTTGACTTCTAGACAGATCAGGACAATCTGTTTTGAAGTGACCTGTTCTGCCACATTCAAAGCAAGTGTATTCTGTAGAACTAGAGGTCTTTGTTGTTTTAGCAGTCTGCTTCTTGAATTCATTCTTGTCATCAGATCGATCATCGTCATGCTTCTTATTGAAGTTTCTCTTGTTATCTTTGTAGAAGCGTCTGTATTTCTTCGATCTGGTCTCCATTTTGTCCATTCTTTTGGCGATCATCGCAAACTCTTTTAACAGTTTGTCATATCCTTTCTCTTCATCTGGAGTAGCAGACTCAGAAAGATCATTAGGTTTGCTCTTCGCTTTGAAGGCTACCTCTTTGTCCTTCTTTGAGCTGCTTTCTGCCTTTTTGGACAGATGATCTGGTCCTCGAATTCTTTGAATGTCACACTCATGACCTTCAAGGTGATCAAATAAGGCTTCAGTGGACAATTCATTAAAGTCTGCACGAAGGGGTTGCATTACAGCATAGATCTCCCAGCTTGGTGGAAGAGCTCTAAGTACTTTCATATTCTTCTCCCTTTGAGTATATTTGTTCTTTTAGAATGCAGATATCTCAAGAAGGATTCCTGTGAATCTCATCTTCATCTGTTCTATTGTCTCGCCTGGTTTCATTTTGAATTCATCATATTTGTTGCAGGCAAGAGACAACTTGTTCTCAATCATTACTTCAGATCCTAGGGCTAGGTCTCTTAAGGCTTCCCACATCTCTTTGGCAGTATCCAGATCTTAGATTTTAGCCAGATGTATGCCTTTGACCGTGCTGGAGATGATCCCTTTGGCAAAGTCATCAAGATTTGCTTCTCTCCTCTCTTCAGAAGTGTATTTTCTGGGATCCTTTTGCACAGATTCTTTGACCACTCCTGTATCAGTGATACGAGTAGTTTCTTCTGTAATTGCCAGTGGCCCTTCTTCGATTACTTTCCACATCAGGCAGTGATGGGCTTTAAGGCACATATTGATTCTGAAGCTCCATTCTCTGTAACCTTGGATGGAGAATTCTTCGCATGCCCTGATGACAGATGACTCCATAGCAGATAGTATGCACGTGAATGAAAAAGGTTTTCCTAGATCTATTCAAGTTGACCACGCAGGTTTTATCCCTGTGAAACAAAACAATGGTCGTTTGAACCACTCCTCTGATACCACTTGTTGGTCCCGAAAGAGCAAGGTTTGGTGTATGGGGGGGGGGGGAATACACCAAATACAAACTTTTCAGTTTACTTGACAAGTTATGTGAGAGTTCAAGCTATTCTGTATAAGAAATTGCTCGAAGATGACTAGACAGATCGATATGCAGATCGATAGCAGTTTTAGTCCAAACAGATTACTCTCTTAGTGATAACACTTAGTTAATAATAAGAGTGAACTTATTACTTTATGAGTGTTTAGTGAGTGCGGAATAATGGTGGATTAGTAATTGCTCTTGTTTAGAAAACCTTAGAGATTATCCAGATTGTTAAAGGGATTGATTGAGATGCAGATCGAATGCTAGTGTGGAAGATTAGAATAATAAACAACAGAAATGAAATATGCAGGAATGTAAAGCGCACAGTTGTTTAACGTGGTTCGGGAAATCCCTACGTCCACGATCTGGTCAAAACTAGACCAGATTATCCACTACTAGGATACTCTGCTTCTTTATACTCGTGGAGAATGAGTCACAAGTATCAATCAAAACTAGAGAGATACTTATGCACGAATTAAGGGTCGTGTCCCTTTACAACAGATTACCTCTACGTTACCACTAGAAAACTACTAGCTTGCAGGGTGATCTCCTTTCTCTCGATAAGACAGACTTGAATCGAGGTAATTGGTGTGATGTAGAATCACAGAGTGTTGAAGCTCTAAGTCTGGATAGCAGGTTGATTGCTTGAAAGTATGACAACTGTATAGCTCGCGTGCGTTCTCTCTATTTTCTCCAGATCTCTAACTTCAACTATATAGGCATTGAATTTGGAAATTCTAGCCGTTGTTGATTGGCGTGAGATAGATGGTATATTGCCAATCAATGATTTCCATCATATCTGTTCTTGCCATATAGGAAAGGTTGACTCAATCTTTGAGTTATGGAAAGAAGATTGCTAACGGTCTCTTTCCTTCTATATGTTAACCGAAGATCTTCTTTCCAATCCCAGTTGGATGGACTTTAATCTTGGCGTGGCAAGAGCATATGATGTGTAGGATGATGTCAGCTGGTGGATTGATGACTCAATCGTTCTGGTTCCTCGCTGTAGGCATCGATCTGGTCGCTGTCTGTTACAGCAGATCGATTCCTTTTGGCGTGAAATCTTGACTTTCATCCTATATTAAGTTGAGATTGACTTCTATGGAAATATTTCCTTTACATATCAAGTCATCTCCTAGTCTGTTTCATAACAGAGTACACTTTATATCTAGTGATCTGTTAAACACGTAGATCAGTTTAACCTCTAAGATAACTAAGTGTGTTTAGAAAGACCATCATCAAAACTAAGTTACTTAGGGTTCCCAACAATTACCAGATGGAAGCATAAGTCAAACAACACCAGATTGTTGTTGATAACACGTGTTAGAATGAGATGAGATATAGCCATGCCACGTGGAAATTAATTTTTCAATAAACGATTACTTAGTCAAGGGGGAACTTGGAAATTAGAAGCGTCTCTGACTCTAATTACCACCCTAACTACGGTCTATAAAGCTATTTTCTAACATAGATTTGCTAAATCTTCCATAATTATGATGATTAGGACACCTTTGGAAACTGTGATCGAAGAAATCCCTGCAAGAAAAGGAAAAAAGAAAAGTTGCAGTAGATAGGAAGATTTACACGCTCCCTCCTACAACCCTAGGATCTAGCGCGTACATCAAATGAGATGCAAGGCGGCAAAATGGAAAGCTGAAGCGGGAAAACCTAAAAAGGGAGATTCTCATCCAACCTTAAAATTCTTATCGCTTTAATCTGAGCCGTTGATTGTTTTCTTATATATATGGGTCGTACGTGCATTAAACTGTTCACCTTACACTTCCATTGCATTGAGCACTACTCTTCTTTAAGCACTTAAGCAAAATCCCAGATTTCTTTTTCTTTCGCAAGCTTTTCTCAAACTTCAAAACTCCATTAATCATGGCACCTCAAACTTCCCTGTTTCTACAACATGTCGCTGAGGTTCAGAAATTTCTTTGACCAGAACCATTTGCTGTATTTGAAACACACGGTTTTCGCAAATTGGAGGAGATTTTCGCCATGGTTAAATGCTGCAAAGGTTTTTAAGTTCTTCATCTTACTTATAACATCTATTGAAGTCTTACTATGTGTCCTGTATTTGGATATATATATTTATATCCTATTATATAGAATATTTATTTATTGATATCTATTTGTTATGAATACTGCTCTGGATAAACAGCTATAACTGTTCATCCTTGTGCCATTCATATCTTTTAAATATATTTGATATGGTGATCACTTAACTGATGAATATATATCCACTGGAATATTCTTGTTATTGGAGGATTCAGTAACATAGTTACTTCCCATCCCAACATGTACTTGACAAAACAAACAGCCACGTTCTATTTGACTTGGCAAGATGATAAGGACGGTAACGAAGCCAATGTATTGATGCCCATTGGCGATAGGACAAGCAAGACGACTTACAATGTCATCGCAATGATTAATCAAGCATACCGCCTAAAAGATGAAGGTATGAAACTTGATGATATCACCTATGACCAACTTCAAGAAGCGATGGAGAAAGTCATGGTGATTCCCATGTCATACACGGGAAGGATGTTCCAGAGATCTCTACTTCAACCTGGCTACAAGCTAATTTTCGAATTTGTTCAAATGATCTTTCTCAATCACAGTGGATCTTATGATCAAGTTACCCCAAAGAAATTCAGAATTCTCACTGTTGTTGTTATGAACCTCAAAGTCAACTAGAGCAGAATCATGTTTGATTTACTGGCAAATGAGGCCAAGCTTGTGAAGTACACTAAGGACGCCCAAGGAAACGGTGTTTCTGTGGAGGTCAGGAGGAACTTAATGCATTCTACCAAGATTAGTTTCATGGTAGAAAAGTTCTTCAAACAGCAGGTATGGGAGGATGCCACAGAATTCAACACTCGCTTTACCATCCCTAAAGATCAGCACCAGATAGAGATGTCCTTGGGACTCGCCCCAACCTTGTTCAACAAGATTACAGATGAAGTGCACCATGCTGCACAATTGGAGATGGGTGGTTCAAATCCAATCAGGATTCCACCAACAAGAGCAGTGGAAAAACAAAAGGCAAAGGCACCTAGGGAGAAAGTACAAAAGGAGAAAGCAACACGCAAACCACCTACCAAGAGAGCCAGTTCCATCGACACAGATACTTCCACATCTCACCAGCCTAAGCAGAAGAGGCGCCGATTGAGGAAAGTGCATGACTCTTCACCACCTACTGAAGAGCTTCAACAAGATACAGGTGACATACCACAACCAGAACCAGAAATGACTCAACCAGAACGAGTCAGTCCTGAACAAGCTGTGGAAGCACAACAACCAGAACGCCCCATTCTTCCACAGGCTGAGGAGTCAATATTTGTGGAACCATAATCTAGTTATAATCCAACTCAGGAGAAGGACTTCTCTCCCGCCAGAACAACAACGCCCTCACCTGACAGAATGCAGAGCATCAGTGAGGAAGAGGAGGAAGAAGTTGAGTCAGCAGATGAAGAGGAAGAAAAGAAAAGACAAGCAGAAGGAGTAATCAACCTGCTGGAAAGCGAGGCAGATCACTCTGTGCTTCAAGATTTTCCTGGTATTCACCTACTTCCAGAAAGTCTAGGAGCTGCGAAGAGAGTCAAGTTTTACTTGCTGGTCAAGGACCGCGAGTATTACATCTTTGACGCTTTGCTTCAGATCAGATCGATGGAGGAGCTGAAGAAAGAGGAAGCCACCCTGCTTAGCTTACTACAAGCAAGCACTGTTGGTGAAGTAAGGGCAAAATACCACCAACTCATCCTCACGATAATGAAACATGAGGCCAGATTGTTAAAGATAGACCTCACTCCATTTTATGCTGATAAAATTGAATTCTACTCAAGTGTGCCAGGATCAGACGAAGAGACTGACAAAGATGTGGACTTGGGAGGTCTAGATGGCCACTAGAAGGAACAGTCCACTAGTCAACCAGATCAACCTACCCCACTACAACCCACTTAAGAGGCAGACAAGCCCAAGCCAAGGAAGAAGAAAACACCAGTGATTCATCTAGATCCAGAAGAAGAGGAGCCAACCGGCTAATACATCGATGGAAAACCTACCAACGAGCTGTATACCCTAGGCGTAGCCCATAAGTTGAAGAAGAATGTCACCTTCTACGACATAGAAGAACGATGGAAAGGGAGACCAAAACCTTCAACAACTACTAGATCGACAATCTGATCACACTCAGAGTTGAAGATCAAATGATTGGTACCTGCAACGCTATCCAAGAAAAGGCCACCCAGATACATGCTGATTTCAACCAACACCAGAAAGACTATGTCAATGACATGGACTTAGACATCCGTAGAAAATTCAGAGACCTTCAGAAGGAGCTCAACAAGAAGATAGATAATGACCGCACAGCTGCAGAAGGAAGTCAAGAAAAGACAACACTTAGACTGGAGACAGTGGAACAGAAGACCCAAGCTGTTCAAACACTGGTTGCTGAACTGCTAGCTAAACAGAAGGAGACTATTGATGCTGCAGTGACAACTCAAGCTGCCACAATCACTGCTGAAGTCAAGGAAGGTACCACCCAAAACATCCACACACAACTTGTTGCCTTTGAGAAGGAGAAGTTAGTGGATATCATAAGAGAGCATCCGCAAGAAGTACTGGATGATCTGCTCTATCCCAACCTAACGGAGTTTGAGCACCAGAGCACACGTTTAACAGCTGTAGAAGACTTACAGGAAACCTATGACCGCACCCTGGCAACAATGAACAGCCGTCTGGAGCGCAAACTGGATGCAACAGATCAGACCGTGAACCTTCTGCTAGGTTTCAAAACGGATCCAGAAGAGAAGATGGAAGCGATGAAGGCAGAGATAGATTCCCTCCGCACACTCATCAAGTCTATGTTTGATGATGTCGAAAAGGGGGAAATATCTAAATCTGACAAGGGCGGAAAGGGTTCTGGAAAGCAAGTAACAGAACCAGAACGACCAGATCAAGGGACAGAAGCTCAATCTGGTCCGATTGAGAAGCCAAGGGAGAAGCCCACAACTCCACCAAGGGCAAACCCTACCATCGAACCAGAGCAATGCCAACAAGAACAACTCACTACTACTCGGGATAAAGGTAAGAAGCCCATCGACGAAGGAGATCAGATAGCTGAGAAGTTGCTGTTTGGAGTCAACAGAGAACAGGCCTGTGACCCTATCTTCAGGGCATAATTCTATAAAGAACAGGCAGAGCGTGAGAAGAAGATAGCAGCACAAGAAGCTAAAGAGAAGTCTTACCAGATACCTTCTCCTCACCGCCATCATCCGAATGTTCTCAGCAACAGTCATCTCAATATGCTACGCAGTCAAAGAAGAAGAAGAAAAAGCCCTTCACTGCACGGAATCTGTCCTTGCAGAAGCAAACACCAAAAGACATCTGGGTACCAGATAATGACCAGAAGGACTGGGAGCTGGTCAAGCAAGGATTCATAATGAATAGGTACTTTCTCAAGGAACCTATATACTCAGAGTCTACACCAGATGAAGACTTCAATAGGTAGATGGAGAATTTCAGAGACAAGGATCTAATACAGAGAATCAAACAGGCTGCCACGAGTGCTAAAATCCAGATAAAGGCACCTGAAAAGGAGTACATGGTATGCCCAATGATTCCAGGAAGTAGCATCCCTGACAAGACCTACATATTAAACTACATCAATCAACTAACCAAAATCAAAGGGTACAAGATTGACAACCACGATCCCAACTACGCCAGAGTGAGAGATGGAATTTACGAGAGCATACAACTTGTCTCTGATGCACAACGCGAAAAGATGAAGAAAGGAGGAGGAGCCAGATGGTTTTCATAAATTATCATATTTTAAGTTCATTTGTCTTCTCTTTTTGATTGGTGCCCTACTTTTGCTCTCTTCATGTTATCCACTTGTACTCAATTTGACATATTAATACAAGTGGATTTTCTGAAGACAAAGTCTTATTGTCCAGAAACATTTATTGTATTTGATTGTTATATGAACTAATAACAGTCTGCTAACCCTTCTGGTTGTTTTAAAACCAGATCATTCTTATATGCTTTTATCTAGGGTTATATTGTAAAGTGTGGTTTCGATTAAAAAAAATGGGGAAATTGTTGGAAACCCCACAATATTTTAAGTTTTGATGATGTTCTCTCGAAACACACTTAGATTTCATTCTGTCTTGCTAGACCTCAATCTGTTCTACATGTACCAGATCACTACAATATAAAGTGAATCTAATAGAGAACATGATCTTAGTCCAGATTAGAAAATGACTTGATATGTAAAGGATCTCATCCTTTAGAAGTCATTATGTTTTCTCTATTTTTTCCGTGAACTAGATGATCACTAGCAGATTGAAGCAAGCAGATGATGTAATAGATGGTCAAATCAGTCAGGTCTGCCAAGACACTCACAAAAGATTCTACCATGCTTTGGAGCATATTTTGTGAAGACCAGATCGATATCAATCTGGTGTATCCAGGTCGATGTCTAAAGCTGAACCAGATGATGTTAGATCATTCATCAGTCAAAAGGCAATCATGTGTTATGTCATATTAATTGATGAAGAATCCCAAACTCATTGCCACATCACGCGAGCCATCAAAATGGAAGGAGAATCAATCTCTACATGAAGAAGGAAAGTAGTACCTGTCAACGATCTGCTTTCCATATTTATTGAAGATTCAGTCAAACTTTCCAAAGGCAAGAGGAGATCATTTAGGGATTCAATATCCTTGATTGGCAAATCACATTTACTTCAAACCAATCAAGCCCAACGGTTAGAATTTCAAATTCTACACCTATAAAAGCTTGGAACAAAGACTGGAAGAGTACATAAAACTATTATCTATGATCAACAAATTGTTACTTTGCCCAGAAATCATCTCATCCATTGAAGTATCTAATTCAGAAGATTTCTACTCACCAGATCGTGTTCTGAGCCTTTCGTGATCGAAATCACACCTCGATTCAAGTCTGTCTTATCGAAAAGAAGGAAGGAGATCTTCGCTAGCTAGTAGTTTTCTAGTGGATTAACGTGAAGAGATCCAGTTAAAGTAGTTTTCTGTAAGTTGTAAAGGGACACGACCCTTATTAGTGCATAAGTTTCAAAACAGATTGTGTTTGAAACTTGTGGCTCGTTCTCAGCGAGTATAAATAAGAAGAGTATCCTAGTAGTGGATATCTAATCCAGTTTGGATTGGATTGTGGACGTAGGGGGTTTCCCGAACCACGTAAACAGCTGTGTTATTTACTTTCTGCATTTTAAATTTCAGTTGTTTTATTCACTAATCTTCACACTCATTCAAACTGCATTTTTAATCGATTTGCTAAATACTTGACTAAGTTTCCAAATGGTTTCTAAACAAGAGCACTGACTAAGTCCACCATATTCCGCACACAACACACTGCTAGAAAACAAGATTATTCTTGATTTCTGCTTAAGTGCTATTCACTTGAGAGTTTCTGTCTGGACAGAACCAGGTCTATCTCATCATCGATCTGTTTTGTCACAACTAAGCAATCTGTTTTTCAGAAAGCTTAATCTTTCTAATTAAACAGTCAAGTAAACTGAAAAGTTTGTATTTGGTGTATTCTCCCCCCCCATACACCAAACCTTTCTCTTTCGGGACCAACAACTATCTCCGCCACACATCTCCGAATCACCTCGTCTTTCTCGAGCTTGAAGAGAAAGTCTTCCCAGAAGTATTTCTTGCATACATGAAGAAATCGTTTCCTTTCTTGGGAAGTGAGGTCAGACCTTAACTCGCCACAAGCCAAATAATTAACAATATCGACAAACCAAGGCACATTAGAAACACTATAAGCATGCTCATAAGGAAAAGAATCGGTAACAAAATCTTGAGATGATGGAAAAGGGACATGCTCTAAACGAGAGAGATGATCCGCAACGACATTCTCACACCCTTTTCGATCATGGATCTCAATGTCAAACTCTTGCAATAACAAAACCCAACGAATCAACCTAGGCTTTGCCTGAGGCTTAGTCAACAGATAACGCAATGCAACATGATCATTATGCATGATATGTTAGCAAATACTACAGCTAACATATCCTTTACGGTAGTGGTTTAGTTAAATAGAGCAGGATTCAAGGTAGAGCTATCATAGTACATAACACGCAACATCTTATCAACACGTTGACCCAAAACAGCACCCACAACAGAGTTAGACACATCATACATGATTTCAAAGGGTTTTAAACCAATTAGGACCAACAATAATGGGTGCACTACATAACTTCACTTTCAAACACTAGTAGAAAAACGCTCATAGACTACGGTTTTAAACCGTAGTCTATGACCTTTTAGAACCGTAGTCTATAGTACCGTAGTGTATACTCATTGGTATACACTACGGTTCTCAAACCGTAGTCTATTCTCCACATAGACTACGGTTAAAAACCGTAGTCTATGTAGACAAAACCGTAGTGTATTCATATCAATTACTACAGTTCAACATTCAATCGTAGTGTATGTACCATTATACACTACAGTTTTTCATGTAACCGTAGTATATGTTTCAGTATAGACTACAGTTTATTGAAAAAACCGTAGTGTTTGAGTTAAAATAGACTACGGTTTTGTGAAAAACTGTAGTGTATGATATAGTATAGACTACGGTTTTCTCGAAAAAACCGTAGTGTATGAGCTTAAATAGACAACGCTTTTTATCTGTAGTGTATCTCTTATTTTCTGTAGTCTATCATAAGCATAGACTACGGTTGTTTGAGAAAAACCGTAGTCTATACTATATTAACTAACCTTTTTATATAATTTATTTTATATAAATATATATTATATTTAATTTAAAATTAAATCTCAAATTAAAAATTAAAAAATATATAATGACAACAATAAGATTAAAGAATCCACAATTTCATTATATCAAAATAGATTCATAATGTAATACATCTAAAGAATAAACAATCATTCCATCGAAAATGTAAATAATTAAATACATTAATTTAAAGTAACACTTTCTTCTACCCTCACTTTCAACTTTGGACTTCTTAAATTAGGATTGTGTCCCCGATACATGCAAGAGTTATTGATGAAACCAAACATGATCCATTTGCCCTGCAAAATTAATAACAAGATCATGAGAAACAAGAGACAAAGCTACAAACGTTAAACCAAATAAAGGTTGTTATGTTTCTATTTGTATTAATTAGGATTGATCATCACATGCTAAAGCCTATACATGGACAACATACATATAAAATATATGAGCATCAAAGGGAAGCAACAGACAACTCAAAATTCTTCCATGTATACAGACAACAGATAAAATTGCATGCCCACTATTAAAAAACTTTAAAAAGCATGTTCCTTCCTCACACAATTTGAAATCCAAGGGTAGTGATGGTCAAACCGTTCCAGACCGCGTCTACATACGGCACAATTCTTAGAGCGAACAGGTCTTATTATCTAGAAGGTGTGTGTCATGTAACTCACTTATTAAAACATGTAAGACACTAAACAGTATACATCAACATATATTTCACAAGAGATCAACAATTCACGCAACCAAATAGTACAACTATAGTTAACAACACCAAAACTCAACCCCATCAACCAAACAAAATTTCATCATCCCCATCCCACTCCTGATCTTCATAAATTAGGAGGATCAGAAAATATTCTGTTCAAATATGAACCCTACAAGACTGAGGATCCTCAGTATACAATACCCATTACAAGATTCAATATTTAGTACATTCAGCCTAATATGCCCTAATCACATTGTCCATCACACTTGCTATGTAGACAATATTTAAGTAAGACCGTCAAGTTTCCACCAAAACACCATAACTAAAAACACCATAACTATAAACACCTATTTAAGCTTTGCAAACTTGATTCAATAAAAAAAAAATTTAGAAATCAGTTGTATGGGCCAATTGCATCCAAAGAAATCATACTTGGTTCAATAAAATGGGGGATATTTATTATTAAAACCATGTCTAAAAAAGTTCAATTTTAAGCTTTACAAAACTTGGTTCAATAAGACAAAGTTAGAAATCAGTTGTATGGGCCAATAGTATCCTAGACAAATTATCAGAGAGTTCAAGCTATTCTGTATAAGAATTTGCTCGGCAGATGACTTAAACAGATTGATACACAGATCGAAACCAGTTAAGTCCAAACAGATTGCTCTCTTAGTGAAAGACACTTAGTCAATAATAAGAGTGATCTTATTACTTTCTGAGTGTTGTGTGTGCGGAATAATGGTGGATTAATGAGTGCTCTTGTTTAGAAAACCTTATGTATTATTCAGATTGTTAAGCATATTGATTGTGATGCAGATTGAATGATAGTGCAGAAGGTTAGAATAATAAACAACTGTAAGTAAATATGCAGGAATGTAAAGCACAAAGTCGTTTAACGTGGTTCAGGAAATCCCTACGTCCACGATCTGGTCAAAGCTAGACCAGATTATCCACTACTAGGATACTCTGCTTGTTTATACTCGTGGAGAGCGAGTCACAAGTATCAATCACAACTTGAGAGATACTTATGCACGAAATAAGGGTCGTGTCCCTTTACAACAGATTACCTCTATGTTACCACTAGAAAACTACTAGCTAGCAGGGTGATCTTCTTTCTCTCGATAAGACAGACTTGAATCGAGGTGGTTGGTGTGATGTGGAATCACAAATCTTTTGAAGCTCTTAGTCTGGATTGCAGATTGATTGCTTGAGAGTATGTTAACAGTATAGCTCGCGTGCGTGTTCTATCTTCTCCAGATTTTGAACTTCAAATATATAGGCATTGAATTGAAAATTCTAGCCGTTGTTGATTGGCGTGAGATTGATGGAATATTGCCAATCAATGATGTCCATCATATCTCTTCTTGCCATGTAGAGTGTGTTGACTCAATCTTCAAGATATGGAAAGCAGATTGCTAACGATCTCTTTCCTTCTTTATGATCTATCGAAGATTCTCTTTCCAATCCCTATTGGATAGGCTTCAGTCTTGTCGTGGCAAGTGTATATGATGTGTAAGATGATGTCAGCTGGTGGATTGATGACTTTAATCGATCTGATGCCTCGCTGTAGATATTGATCTGGTCATCGATCTGGCCACTGTTTGTTACAGCAGATCGATTCCTTTTGGCATGAAATCTTGACCTTCATCCTATACTAAGTTGAGATTGACTTCTATAGGAATATTTCCTTTATATTTCAAGTCATCTCCTAATCTGTTCTATAACAGGATGCACTTTATATCTAGTGATATGTTTTACACGTAGAACAGTTTAAGCTCTAAAACAGCTAAGTGTGTTTCGAAAGACCATCATCAAAACTAAATATATTAGGGTTCCCAACAATTTCCCCCTTTTTGATGATGTCGAAACCAAACTTTACAATAATGTCCTAGCAACTCTTTAAGAGTGATCTGATTTGATGGCCAGGTTGATCTTGTTTCGTTATTAGGATATAACGATTTAAAGCAGTTTATATGTGTTCTGGACAATAAGATGTTGTCATCAGAAACTTCAAAGAACTTCCATATATAAGAGGCAAATAGGGATTACAGTTCATCAAAGCAAAAATAAGAATTACAGATAGTAAGAGATATGAGAAATGATTATCTATCTGCTCTTCCTTCTTTTTTCTTGCTGTCTATTCATTTTTGCCCTGGTCTCACCCGAAATGAGTTGGACAGACTCATAAACCCCTTCTCTTATCCTTATATAGTCAGGGTCTTCTGCATCAACCTTATAACCTCTGTTCTCCGCCAGTTGGTTTATGTAAGTGAGCAAAAACGTTTTGTCTGGGAGATCAGTGCCTGCTATGGTGGGGCACATTCTGAACTCCCTTTCTGGGGCAGTGATCTAGATTTTGGCCTTTGCAGCAGCTTCTCTTATACTTTCAACCAGGTCTCTTGCATCATTCATGTCTAGATAAAGGTTGAAAGCTTCATTTTGAGTCCCTTCGCTGTATGCTGGCTCCTTGAGAAAGTATCTGCACATTATAAATCCGTACTTCAATCCTTCTCATCCCTCTCTTAAATTTTCTGGGATCCAGCTGGTCTCTCCTTCTTTGGCTTTTGATGTTCTGGTAGGAGCAGATGATGACCAACTGAAGCCAGATCTCTTCTTTTTCTTTAAGGGATGAGATTGGCTCGATCTGCTTGAAGATGCTGTCTTTTGAGCCTGAGCAGGTGGAGCAGATGGAGCAGTTACTGGTGTTGTCTGCTGCTCCGGTTGAGCCTTTTTCATTTCCTTCCCCTTCACAGCAGTGGGCTTCTTTCCCTTCACAGATCCTTCCCCCTTTTCGACATCATCAACAATCATATTGATGAGTGCCCTGAGGGAAGTGATCTCTTCCTTCATTGCATTGAGCTCTTTATCTGATTCAACCTTTTGTGTAAGCAGTGGTGTGATATTGAGATTTGATTCATCTATCTGCTTTTGTAAAGATGTCTTTGCGTTGAGCAGGTCAGCTTTATACTCCTCTTGATCTTCTTTTATAATCCCAATCTCGTCAAGGTAGACATCAAGCATTGTTTTTGTTGGATAGCCCAGATCACACATCTTTCTTTCTACAAAATTCTTTCCATCTGCTTCAAACTGCCTAAACATAGCTCTTGTGTGAGCATTTGCCTCTTTCACCACATCTGTTGTTATGCCATCAGTCTGCTCTTTGACAATAGTGTGAACCATGTCCTTTTCTTTCTTTGCGAAGGCAGTGACTATCTTGTATATCTCCTTGACTTTGAGCTTTGTAGTGAATAGACTTTGATCGATCTGTGCCTTCCTTTCTTCAGCAGCAGCTCGATCATCATCCATCTTTTTGCTAATCTCCTCCAGCTTCAGTCTGCATATTCACCTCAAGTCAGAGTCAACCTGGTCAACGTGAGTTTTCAGGTGGTTGTTGAACTCTGTGAGGATGCGAATGGCTTCATCTTGGACGGTGGAGAGGGTTCCATACATGTACTTATCGACCTTGTGCGAGATGAGGTCTTTTACTTGTGCATTAGACTGTGATTGATACTGAGTCATCAATATGTCCTCCAAGGTGGTCATCTCCACAAAGTCATCCATCTTAGCTGCGAGAGCTGGGGTATAGATATCATCGGTCTGTACGCCTCCCACCCGCTGTCCAGCTGGTTCATCTTCTTCTCTGGGAGCAGTAACCACTGCAATTGGAATTTTGATTTGAGTGGCTGGTTCCCCCTCAGCCTGTGCAGTGGGCTGCTCTCTAGCATCAACCGTGTGTTGATCTGGGTCTAGCTCAGTCATTGCTGCATCCGATTGGTGAGCATCAGAGGGTTCACTTTCAACCCTTTCTTTATCTCCAATCTCTTCACCTTCCTCTTCATAAGCCACACTCTCAAAGAATTGCAGCATGCCAACTTTTTCATACAAAGATCTCAGATCGATCTGCAGCTTGTTGGCTTCGTGCTGGGATATTGATAGTATGTCTTGGGGAAATGATTCCCTCAGTTCTGTAATGGACGAGACTCCGAAGGTGTTTAGAAAGATAGCCTCTTCTGCTTTGAGAGCATCTATTGATTTGACTTTGAGCAGAGCATTCAGGATGTAAAATTCCTTGTCCTTGATGAGAAGTAGTAGCTGTACTCTTTTGGCTGCATCATAACTCTTAGGAGTGAGCTGGATGCCTGGAAATCTCTTGAGTACAGCTCGATCTGCTTCTACCTCAAGTAGTTTAACAACAGATTCGGCTTTCTTCAGCTCTTCATCCTCATCTGTGGATTCCTCCTCTCCCTCGATCTCCTCATCGATATGCTCTAATTGTTCTGCAGACGATGGACTTGTAGTGTGAGCTGGAGAGAAATCCTGAACCTGATCTGGGTCCAAGGATGAGATGGGAACTACATTCTCTGGTGGTCCACCCACCAGGATCTCTTCCTCCTCAACCTCCTGTTGAGGGAGAATGGTTTCTGCAGCAGCAGGTTCTTCAACCTGGACTTCATCAGCTAGTTTCTGAAGTCTTCTGCGTTTGGTTTTGGGCAGTTGGGCTGCAGTTGAAGCATCTGTGTCAATGGAGCTTGCCCTTCGTGTAACCCTCTTAATTGGTGTTCTTTCAGCTGGTTTTTCCTTAGTAACTTTGGATTTTGTGGACTTCTCTGCGGGGCCAGATGGTGGGATCCAGATGGGGTTAGAGCTACCCATCTCAATTAGTGCATTAACAAACACTGGGTCTTTCACTCGTGCAATCAGATTTGCTGAAATGCCCATTGACATTTCTATCTGGTGCTGATCCTTTGGGAAGTGCAGTCTGGAGTTAAACTCAGTTATTGTATCACACTTGTATCACTCTTCACCTCGATGCCAGGGGAGCCTCCTTTCACAAACAGAATCATCTTGGCCTCCTTTGCCAAGAGATCGAATAAAATCAAGCTCCAATTAACCGAAAGGTTAAGGACAATGGCAGCCAGGATGTTGAATTTCTCTGGGGTAACCTGGTCATAAGACCCATTATGGTTCAGGAAAATTCGCTGTACGAATTCAAACAAAATCCTGAACTCTGGTGCGAGCAGGGCTCGGGTAAACATCTTGTTTGTGTAGTGAATGGGCACTACCATCACCATTTCCACTGCCTCTTGCAGTTGCTCTTCAGTCAATTCCCCAAGGCTTAGCCCTTCATCTTTCAACTTATAGACATCATTGATGATGTTTATGACGTTGTAGGTGGTGTTGCTGATGGTATTTCCTTTACTGACCCTAATGGTTGCTTCCTGTCCACCCTTCTCTCCCTGCCACGAGAGGTAGAAAGCAGCTACTTCTTTAGGTAAGAAGTGGACTGGATGGGAAGTGATGATATTGTGAAATCCTACAAGGAAAACAAAGGAGCATATGTGAGCACTATCCTTCCATCAGTGAAGTATGAGTGCCCAAAACAGTTTACAGAATCTAGCATTCTATATCATAGTACCAGTAAACATATACACGCAGATGGAGAAAGGCAGTTTTCCATACAGGTTCGAGAGATTTTATAGGAACATGATATAGAGCAGTTAAAGATAAATAACAGCACATAAATATAAACCTTTGCAACGACGAACAAGATCAAATGCTTTGTCCAGTTTATGAAACCCGAAGGTATCAAGAATTGTGAAAAGGTCTTGATGAATGTAGGGTTTTAGAAAGTTTGCTTGTTCAAGAAAAACAGATGATTTGGGTGCCATATTTGCTAAGACATAGTGATTTTCGAAGATAGGGAGAGTTGGAAGCGAGGAAATTTTGCTAAGTGTTTCGAGAAATATAAGTGTAAGTGATAGACGAAACGACTTATCAAATATATAAACGAAAGAGAGGATAAGTAAAGTAATAAAATATTGAGAAATCCTTCCCTTTTTCAGCTTTTCC
>JAPKLX010002712.1:0-12206 GCA_026898415.1 Leonotis leonurus
CGTGACACTCAAACTCTATCGAAATCTTCCTCTTTGTTGTACGTTTCTGTAATACCCCGTCTTTTTAAGTTCCGAAATAAATGATATTCGAGCGCGAATATTATTTACATATTGAAAATTTTAGTCAATTAATGAGAGTTAATATATATTTGAAGAGGAGTTTCTGGTTTAAGATAACCAATAATTAAAGAATTCTTGATTTATATCTTTAGAAAATTTATATGTAGGTATATGTTTTATATCATTGAGAATTTTTTTTTTTCAGGGATAAGTATGCATAGGTTACTTACATAGAATTTTGTGTTACAAATTTCGTCTAAGTACATATATATATATATATAGTACTACACGCTGGCATATAATTATATATAGTGTTGAAAATTTATTATATGTAAGAAGAGAACCACACGCTTAGTACATATATATATATAAAACCTGCAAGAATTATGTTGATGAGAAGGAAAAGGAGAGTTCACTCAAGTATAAAGTAAAGTACATACATGCATCTAGTTATTAAGTAAGGAAAGAGATAAAAGTAAAACACTTCATTAAAACCAAATAATTATACATATGTTGGGTAGTACAGTACCTAATAGATAGTATAATAAAAGCCTAAGCTTCAAACTGCTACACGGCAGTTCGAAAATAAAAGAAAGAAGGAAAGCATTCCATAAAGTGTAAGGAATGTGATGATTATAAAATGGGAAAGAAAGCAAAGGAAAGTGATAAGGCAGTAGGGCTGCAGAGAAGTAAAGAAACAGAGCTTTAGGCCTGCAGTAGCTCAGCCATACTGCTGCAGAAGATAGAGTGCTGCAGAGGATAAAGTGCTGCAGTGGAGCCTTTAGTCTCGGTTGAGTACAGAGGATTGAAACCTCCAATTGTACTTCTTCCAATACCTACAACGATAGAGTAAAGTCTATTAAACTAGCTATTTCAAACTCTTAAGCATTTAGAAAGAGAACACCACTACTACAACATCTATCTATATAAGGAGTAAGGGCTGCCTTTCTTAAACGTTTATCACCCAAAACATTTCACCTATCAGTTTCATAAAAGAGAAGTTACAGTACCAAATATCCAAGGAATCCACAGTTCATTCAAGAAGAAGTATTTAAAGTCTAAGGTAAGGAATTTAAGCTCTGGTTAAATTTTAAATTCAAACCTTTAGAGTTTTAACTTATGAATGATTATGTTTAAACTCTAAATATGCATCCTGCCCTCCAGATAAACTCATCAAAACAGATCTGCATTCTGCCTCTTTTAAAATTATGATTTCAGAATATTTATATAGTAACCGAATAATATTTTGAAGCTTAAAAGGGATTCTAGGTTTCAGAGTAGCAAACATTTAGCTTATGAGGTACAAGTTAGACAGGAAACTGAACTTAAAAAAAATATATATATTCATGGGGTGAAAAACAAACTATAAGTATCTATAAAACCTAGACATAGTTTCAGATTTCAGAAAATAAGAATAGTTCATGAAGTTGCAGAGTTCAGTATTTATATATATATGCTTTAAGATATTCAGTAAATGGCCAGAATATAAACTTGAATCTATGTTCATAAGTTTTGAACAACAACCCCTAAGCATTTATTTTTTTTCAGAACATAGAAACAGAGTAGGAAATCATGCTTTCTGTCCAGTTAAGCATTTAATTAAAATAAAGCACAAAGTTACAGAGTCAATTGCTTCAGAATAAGAATAAATTATGAAGTCAACAAACACAGAACATAGGCATATACTCCAGTAGTTCTAGAGTTAGAACTTGCACTGAATGAATAATTGGAGCATAAGGCAAATAAAGCAATGACAACAGAAATTGGCAGGCCACTTAAATGAGGTCAGAACCTTAAAAACATTTATTTAAATGTTACAGCAAGTAACATCATTAACTAAAAATAGGAAAAGGAACCCTTAGCATGCTTATAAGTTCATGGCTGGAAATTAGAATTTAACACGAACATGTCCAAACGAAACCGAAGTTAAAAAAAAATCTAAAGTAAGGAAGGAATAAAGCTTAGCTTTTGTAAGATACTCCACTCGGTGGTTATGAAAACACCAACCTCCACCCAAGCTGCCCAAAATAGGAAGTCAGCTAGAAATCCAAACATTTAACAAGAAAAATTTAAAAGAGCTTACCATACAGTAATTCACAGCGTAGAAGCAGAACAGAACCAAACCACTGAACAGTCTGAAAACTAAAGCAACCGAACTGGTACCTTAATACAGAGTGGAAACGAAGACAATAAGGAATCAATTCAGGAACTACAGAACTCTCCCAAACCTTTTCCAAATTGAATTTTAGTACAAAACTCTAAGCATGCAGAGAAGGTAGAATTTTTAACTTCAAATTCTGGGGGATTTAGTCCAACTCTAAAAAAAAACATATCCTAATCACAGATAACATAAGAACATGCAGATGATTTTGGGAAATTTATAAGGCAGATGAAATTGGAACTACAAATCTTAGAAGAAACGAGTAAGATTGAGATTATACCTTAGGAAGGGATGAGCCAGTCGACAGCAATCTTCAGTCGAGCTCTTTGCCGTGCACTTGAGAGAACTGAGAAATCGAGAGGGAGAAGTGTTGAGAAATTTAAATTAGAAGCTAAAACTCTAGAGAGAAATAGAGGAAAGATGAGATTTTTACCTGTGGAGATGAATCTCCGGCGAGGGCCTCGGGCAGGAGCTGCTTCTTGCCGCTGAGCATTCGAATGTGTAAGAACAGAAGCGGTAGGGACCGAGCTATGTCACTGGAAGGAGAACGATCGAGACGGGGGAGGAGTAGATGATGGCGACGACGAGATGGAGAAGGGGCGAAGCGGGCGTCGAAAGAGAGGGAACGATGAGAAGGGAAGAACGGCAGAAGTAGAGTGGGAGAGAGACAGTAGCGAGAAGAGAGTTAGGGCAGAGAGCGAGAGAGATTGTGTGAGGGAGGCGTGTGATGTGTCTGGGAAGAATGAAAGAGTGAATTAGGGTTAGGATTAGTTTAGAGGGTTCTAGAAACGGGCCGGGTTTGAGCCGGGTAACGGGCCGGGTGAGACTAAAGTTTGGGTTGGGAATTTATGTTGTTATGGGCCTAATGAAACAGAGTTTATGGGCCTAAATAAATATTTCCCTGGGCCGAGAATTAAATTCGCAATGGGCTAAGTTATGGGCCCAGTCTAATAAATCCATTGGGCTTAAGGGAATTAAATCATTTGGGCCGAAATTTAGAAATCTTATGGGTCGAAAATAATTAGAGTGGGCCCAGTTATTAATCCTAAGTTAATTAATACTTAAACTAATTTAATTAATTAGTGAGTTCTCTTGATTAATTTATATGGACTAGTTTAAGGATTTTAATAAGATGAGGCTTAATTAAATTAAGCTTGTTCTTTTAATTAAGATGAAGTTCAATAAATTAGAAATATTAATAATGGAAGAAGGGATAGTATATATATTAAGTGTTAATATTTAGAGCTATTAATTTAGATAATTAAAGCCTAAGTATTAAATCAAGGAGATCCAATTTATTTAGTAATTGGGATCTAAGTTAAGGGAATCTATGTCTCTCATTATAAGGATATTATTTAAGAAATTAATATTCTAAGGTTATCTTAAAGGATTAGAACTTAAATGAATAACTAATTAGCAAGAATTAATTATTTCATTAAGTGTTAATACACTTATTGCACTTAAAGGCAATTACCGGAATGAATTGAATCGAGGATTCAACACCTTATAAATAATATTGATCTGAAGTATTAATACCTCGATTTACGAGTCGAATCGAGAACCAAGAATATATATATTCTTACGATTAAAGGTTCCAAATGCACGAAGGGCACTTTAATTTATACGAGTTTTTCTAAAGGTTCGTACGAGAGACCTGTTTCGCGTTTCGAGACCAAAGCAAGTGCAATCCAAAGTTATCCAAGTAGGCTTTCTTATACAACTAAAATTATGTGTGTTATATCAGTTATATTTCGTTTCAAAAAGTATTTTGAATTGAAATTATGTGAAGTATTGTCTGCCATAAAATGTTTTATGATTTTCGTATGAAACCTATCTGCTCAGTTAAGTTAAAAGAATCGAATTCGGGTTCCAGTGGGTTAGCGTCTCCACTCGAACTAGTGTACACAAAGTAACCGTGAGTCATCGAGCGGGTTGGCCGGTTAAAGTGACCGTGAGTCATCGAGCGGGTTGGCAGGTCAAGGTGTTCGTGGAAAGAGGCCACCTTCCCGACACAAAGAAGAAGAAGAAGTTACAGATATGGTAGATTACTAAAGAACTTAGATCATGATCGAACTTTAAGATTTCACAAAAGGATTTCAGTGAACATAGGTTCTTTAGAGACAAAATCCCTATGTTTCACTTACAATGGCATGACAATTATATATATGTATGTGTGCGATTTTGGCATGTGTCTACTGAGTACAATTTGTACTCAGCCCTGCATATATTTATAAATGTGCAGGTTGAGCGATGATGAAGGAGGAGTGCTATGTTCGGGCTTTTGTCGATCTCTTATTAATTGACTCTTGGGGGTTCTACATGTCTTCATACATGTAGAGCTTTTAGCGATCCAAGTAACTTTCCGCTGCTAGTTTGAGATCATTATGTACTAAACCTAAGACTCGAATTTCTTTCATGACAAGTTATTATGTATTGAGCATAAGACTCAAGTTCTTTCTTGCTAATCATACGATGAATTATTCGCCCAATTATGATATTGTTGTTTAGTTTCAGTTTTGTCCTTGTTCCATTACCCCATTTCTATCCCGAATTCTTTACTCCCTTCCAAAGTCACGGTTTCCCCGACTTCGCTATCCATAGCGGAGGGCGGGCGTGACAGTTTCATGAATCATCCTTTTATCAATGTTTTCATTTCGTTTGTTTATCCGTATTTCCTTTTAGTCACGTTTTCCCTCGATTTTACTTAGAGAAGTGAAATGGGGATGTGACAATATATTAATCAAATATTAAACTGATTTTTAAAAACAAATATAAATATTTTAAAGTACTCGATGTTATTTATAAATACATACAAATATTTACAAATTGTAATAAATAAATAGTCTAATAAAATAATGTTGGAACACTTAAAAATAATTCAAATATAAACTATACACATATTTAGGAAATCATAGATAATTACATTTATCAATTAAAAATGCACTAAATGAAGCCCGAGATCCAAAAAAATTTTAAAAAAACTTTGTATAAATAGTTTTAATTTCACTAGCTGTCATGCCCCGTCCTCCGCCCTTCCCGGCAGAGTTTGGATGCGCGACTATATAATAAATAAATGAAGGATAAATTGGAACACTGAAAACTCTGACGGAACTGAAAGGTAATTCAATAACTGAATTTAGTTCACACAAGGATTTAATTTACATAATTGACAACTTTGTCAAACAAAAACAGATAGAAGTTGCACAGCGGAATATGATCGACTGAAGTCTATGTGTATGAAGACACGTAGATACCCAAAATTTAATTTAAAGATCGACAAGCCCGCCATAGCATCTCCCATCATCTTGTCTCAACCTGCACATTTATAAATACATGTAGGGCTGAGTACAAACGTACTCAGTAAGCACATGCCAAAATCGCATGCATACAATATAATTGTCAATGCCGTAAGAGTGAAACATAAGGATTTTGTCTTTAAAAGCACCTACGTTCACTAAATTCATTTGTGAAAGATCCTAAGTTCGACAGCTATCTAATTTCTTTAGTATACTGCTATATCTGTAATTTGATGATTTATGGTACCGAGAAGGTGGCCACCTTCTACGGACACCGAACCGGCCAACCCGATCGATGACTCACGGTCCACTGTAACCGGTCAACAACTTCGATGACTCCCGGTTATTTGTGCACATTTTAGTTCGAGTAGGTTACACCACTCACTGGAACCCGAATTCGATTTAAATTCTTCGGATCCTTAAACTAGGCATCCATGATCTTTACACCAGGTACCGTTAATCAGATAGACATTGATACAAAATATAAATCATTTCGGCAAGACAACACTCTGAAACATATTTTCTCAATTTGAATTTCTTTCAAAAACAATATAAATAGCATATGGCACACATAATTTTCTTTGTAATAGAAAGCCTACTTGGATAGCTTCAATTTGCACTGGATTTGATCTCGAAATGCAAAGCAGGTCTCTCGTAAAAACCTTTAGAAGAGCTTGTATAAGTTAAAATGCCCTTAGTGCATTTGAAATATTTAATTGTAAGAATATATTATTCTTAGTTCTTGTTTCGACTCGTTAATGAGATATTGATACTTCCGATCAATATTATTTAATGTATTAAATCCCTGCTTCAATTATTTCGGCAATTGCATTTAAGTGCAATAAGTGTATTAACACTTAATGAAAATAATTAATTCTCACTAATTAATTATTCAATTAATATAATAATTTCTATTTATTTAACTCTTTACATAACCTTATAATATTAATTCATTAAATAAATCCTTAATAAATTTAGAGATATTAATTTTCTCATTTTAGAACCCAATTATTAAATAAATTGGATTTTCTTAATTTCATACTTAGGCTTTAATTATTTTAAACTTAAATTATTAATACTTAAGGGTATATATCTCACTATCCCTTCTTTAACATTTAATATTTCTAATTGATGTAACTCCATCTTAACTAAATCTTATCTTATTAAAATGTTTAAACTAGTCCATTTAATTTAATTAAGTGAGCTCACTAATTAATTTAATTAGTTAAGTATTAATTATCTTAATTTTAATAAACTGGGCCCATTAGATTTAAATAATTCGGTCCAACATTTCCCTTTTATTTAGGCCCAGTATCCAATTAAATTCCTAACCCAATAGAATTTATCCTTTCGGCCCAATACCTTAATGACCCGGTCCAGAATTTAATCCAACCCGGCCCATCACTTAACTAAATTGTCAGCCCATGATTTTGTTCTAACCCGGCCCATTACCCGGCCCACGACCCGGCTCAGTTCTAAAATAACCTAATTTATCCTCACCCTAACTCATTCCCCTTCACCGACATAACACTCTTTCTTTCTCTCCCTCGCCGCTTCTCTCTGTTTTCTACCTTCTTCCCTCCTTCCATCTCTCTTCTCTACTTTCTGCCTTCGTTTCCTTTCTACCCTTTACTGCTTTCGGATGGAAACTCACCAGAGTCCCCTTTCTGGCGACCTCAAGGTAAGCTTCTTCTTTCTCTCACCTTCTTCCAGCTCTCTGCCTCTTCTCACTTTATCCCTTTCGGTTTCTCTTCCTTAGATCACACTCCTAGCTTTCTCTCTCACCTATCTCTATTCCCATCTCTGATTTTTAACGAAGGTAAATGGTTGTTTTCATTCCTATTTAATTTCTGTTTTGTATATTTTTTTTTTAAACCCTAACCCTTTCTGCATGTGAGAGATTTAACATAAGATTTAATTTGGGAAAGGTTTGGGTTGTGTTCTGTATTTTCTGAATTAATTTCCTTCCATTCTGATTATGTTCATTCCCTTACTGTAATAAGATGATTAGTTCAGTCAATTGGGTTTTGCGAGGGTTCAATGGTGAAGCGTGGCTTCTGGTTCGGGAACTGCCGTGGAATTTCAGATAGGTAAAGCTTTGAACTCTCTTCCTTCTGCTCTTTTTAGCTACTTTTTCAATCTTTCATTACTGCATGTTCAAGTTGTTAGATTCTGTACAACTTCTGGTATGAATATTCTTCTTTACTCACTATTTCACTCTGTTTCTCCTAGGGAATGATTCTGTGGTGACTGTATAACATTACTTCTATTTGCCCTTACTGCATGTTTTCATTTATTTGTCTTCTGTGCTTGTTGACTAATTAAAATTGGGATAGGATATTAGTTGTTAAAATCTCTCAGTTTTGTGTAGTGCTCTGAAATCTTATTTTGGAAAGACTTATATTTGTTTTGATTTCTGCCAGATTTGATTTAGGGTGGGAGTTAAGGAATAATTCTTAACTTAGAATCTTCATCCTTATTTATAAATTTTGGGTTGCTGATTCCTTCTTTGTTGTTCTGTTTTTAACCGAGGGAGAGGGCTATAGTATGGATTCAGCTATGCATTGGATAGGTTTTTAAAACCAGGTACCGGATTTGTTCTAACTTTCCTATTTGGTATGCTCTGTATGTTATGGAATCAGAATGTATATATATGTTCTAAATTCTAGAATTTGGCCTAGTTTATAGCTGATTTTAATTTAACCGAACTGTATATTCAAAGTCAGTTTCTGGTGTTCTAATGAAGCATGGTATATATATATATATACTCTGGCTATTCACTGAATATTTTTAAAGCATAATTATATAAATACTGAACTCTGCACTTCATTAAGTTAACTGCATGTGTATATATGTATCTGTTTTCATGACATTAATGGAAAGAGAAAGCGGTTTGATGTTTCTGTTATATTGCTTGGGTTTCAGAGTGTATATGTTACATACTGGTTCATCATCCTATTTTAACTGAATAATAACATGTTCATAGTTATATGTTTTTAAAAGTTTAAAGACTGCAGTTGTTACTTCTGTTTTCCTGAATTGAATTAGGAGGAATAAAACAGTTTTATAGTTTATTTATAATTGTAAGTTAAACGTATAAGAGATATAAACTGAAGGTATAGCTTAGAGCTTAGTTTCATTACCTTAACTTGAACTACTTCTTCTTCTTGTGTGTAAATGAGATTGATTGTACTGTGATAATATTTATGTGTTCTTGGGGTGTTAAACGTTTAAGGGCAGCCCCCTTATGCTCCTTTTATAGTTATGTTGCAGGGTTTGTGATGTTAACTTAGTGTTTAAGTTTTGGATAGTTCTATTAATAGACTTGTTGCTATCTCCTAATCTGTCTAATCATCTCTGTAGGTAAGCAAGGCATGGAATGAAGTATGTATCAACCTTGGGACTCCTCCCTTCTCATCCTAAATTACAGCCACTTTGCAGCAGCATGGCTGCTGTTCCTTCCCTTAACTGTCCTTTCAATGTTTTATAATATCATTACTTTAGCAATATTTTCTTCTTTTCTTCTTAAACATGCTGCTGTGCAGCTTTATGTAAATATCTAGGTTTTAGATATTTTGTTTTAATGTGATGTATTATATGTTTTGGTGTTAGCAGGATCTATACCAACACATATGTATGTAATATAACTTCTACTCAAGTGTTTTCATTTATTAGCTTTCCTCACTTACATGCACTTTACTTTACCATATAGAGTTGCCAGGGATTACTTTATATATGTACACTATGCGTGTGGTTCTTATTGTTTGTACAATCTATTTTAGCAACATAAATATATATAAAGCAACCGTGTGGTTCCTTATGACATATTCAGATTTCAACAACATATATATATATACTTAAGTGTAGCATGCTTCATTAGATATATATATAAATCTTAACCATACAACTTATTGTTATAAGTATACCATGTATGTCATATATAAGTTCTTCAAACTTTAAAACATATTTCTACACTTAATATTTATATATGTTCAAAGTAAATCATACACCTTAATATTAATCCCTTAAAATACTAATTCAAGATTTCTTTTATAACTTATTATCCTAATCACAACCCCTCTTCACTAGATTAAATTCTCGATATTTAAATAAACTACTCAATATATAATTAATAATCGCATTCGAATATCGTTTATTCAAATAATTAAAATACGGGGTATTACACTAGCATTCATAATTTAAATATTACTACTAAGCCCCTAATTTTTAAGAGTTTTTAAAGACCAAATTAAAATCGTAATGAATTGTAGTTCCAATTAAGGAAACAATAATAATTTCTATCAGCAACAATGATTTAAATATTATATATTAATCAATACTTTAATTATATTTACAAAAAATTGAAAATCAAAATTCTAATAACGGTAAATTATTATATGACATTTAAGAATCCATAAACATGTTTTATAATTAAATTAAATAGATGAATATATGATCTTATAAAGTAATGATGAAAATCTAATTAATTGTATAAATTCAAACTATACAATTATTACTAATTTACAAACTTTATGATTATTTACTATTATATAATAAATTATATTTACCAATAAAAATATAATTAACATTTTTTTAGATTTTAAAACTAAATCGAATGACTAACTAATCAACTCCACTACTTTGGTGACATATTTTATTCAAATTTATCAAATTATTAATTATTTTAAAATCACTATTAATGTCCACATAGAGAGAGAGGGGGTATAGTTCATATAAAAAGTGAACTTTCAATAAGAAATAGGAAGTAATATGGACCGTCCATATTTTAGATCGCGTGGTTTCCTTTAAACCGCATATATTGTGTTTTAAATAAATACAATATTGCATAAATATAACTTAAAGGTTAAATATGTAATTTTGATAGGATATAGAAAAATCATATATTTGATAGTGATGGAAACCGTCATTTTTTAGGAGTGATAATAGAGAATATTGTTTTATGGGATGAGAGAGAAAACATATTGTAAAAACCTAGATCTCTCTCCCTCATCATTCTCTTCCTTGCAGTACGCTTCACCACCGCCGGCTTTAGACGCCACGCCTCCACCTAGTTAATTAGTCCCAAAAAGTTCTCCGTCTTTGACGCCGTCACCACGCACAAAATAATGATGAAGAGTTGCAAAAGTTTCACCATTTTTAAGATTTTGCTCTACTGCTTAATTTCACAATTTGTTCAAATTAATTTCATAATTTTTCAACTTCAACAACTGTTAAAAGTTTGGATTTCTAGATAATTGTAAATTAGATCCTCTTTGTTATAGGTATGCATCAATGATGAATTTCGAACAAGTGCGTGGAGAGAAAATGAAGCGTACGAAACACAACAATTGGAGCATTTCGAAAGAAGAGGACGACTGCGATGATGAACTCGAACGGAGAAGAATCGGTGGTTGACTTTAGAGCAGGTCCGGTTTCTGGAGAAGAGCTTCGAGGTGGAGAAGTCGCGATCTGGTTCCAAAAACCAGCGAGCCCTATCCAAGACCAAAGTGCTCAAGAAGGAATAAGATTCTTAGAAATAGTGCTCAGCTCATAATATATATTTGTAGTTAATGTAACGCCCCACGGGAGGGGGCTACGCGAAATTGAGATTTTGTGTAATATAATTGAGAAATATTTCAAAACGATAAGTAATTATTAACAATTGAAGAAGAAAGAAAAAAAAAATTCCAGGAGTTTGGACACACTGGATATGACACGAGTCCAATGTATGGAGACATTGAACCGTATACATTCATGTAAATAAGGTGGAAAGTTGAAAGTAACGTATTGACGATCAACAGGATGAGGTTATGAATTTGGATAACGGGGGTCATCAACAAGATGAAACCAACTAGCAGCGGAATAAATAACAATATAACATCAATCTCACCAAGGTAATCGACATGTATGAATAAGACTCTCAATGAGGACCACCTCGTCACCAGCTCATCACCGTCCTCCTAAACCTGTAAAAAATATTTTAAAAATATTTTGAGCTGAGTACTAGTGTACTCAGTGTGAGTCATTGCCTGACTTTTTCAGTGAAAAACAACATAAATCTTCATTTAAAGAATATTACATGCCCAACCATATGATGCATGGCGTTTTAAAACGAAAGCCCACCATACACATATAAAAACATACATTTTACCATCATATCGAGCTCTTCATCATTCTTCGCTCATTCACAGTGTTCCTCATTGTAACTAGACGGGGAAAACCGAAGTCTTCCGCGAATAATCCCCTTTCGCCAAGACCGGAGAACTTGGCCAAGTTCACCCGATCCGGAATTTCCGTGTACACTTGTCACGTCCCCATTTCACTTCTTTAAGTAAAATCGAGAATAACGTAACTAATAGGGAAAAATGGAAAATGAAACGAAACGAAAGCATTGATAATAAAGATGAAACGTGGAACGTACAACAACGAGGAAGATTTCGATAGAATTGTGTGGCCAAAGTCCATTACATCAACGAAAACTTAACGTTCGAAGTCATCAGGGATTTAAAACAACGTCAAGAAAATACGGAGAACAAGTACAAGTCTGAACTACATAGTTCAAAAACAAGATAGATAGCTAAAAAGTTCTTGGATCTAGAACAAAAGTCTGGCAGCGGAAACTGGATCAATATCTAGATTTACATGTATGACGACATATAAACCACCGAGAATAACATAACAAAAGTTCA
>JAPKLX010004165.1:0-10285 GCA_026898415.1 Leonotis leonurus
TAAATATTTTAATTAATTTTGTCTTAATGAAAAATAGCAAAAAAAAATATTGAATAATTAGTTTGGAGCCTAGGAATGACTAATACCTTTGATTAGAGAGGAATGACTAATACCTCTCCTAATGGAATGGTAATTCCAAACGGAATGTCGATTCCTAATCACAATACGAACCAAGCAAAGGAATGGAATGGAGGAAGGAATGGTCATTCCATTCCACCCTCCATTCCATCGTACCAATCACCTCCTTATTGATTATATTAGTCTTTTTATATTTTGAGTTTGAACTTTATGAAAAGTGCAATAGGATAGAAATGAAAGTGAGGATTACAGTTATTAATAATTTATGATACACTATATACGTGAATATTATATCGCTCAAATATAAAATTACATAACGCAGAATGATAGAATATTATATTAAATGTTCAAATTTGAAATCCTGATTTAAATTCATTTATCTATTATGTAAATTCAACTACTCTTTCACTTGTTTAATGTAGGGATGATTTTTCCAGAATATATTTTTCTATTATGAAAAATATAATAATCATAATCCATTTAATAACTTGTTATTTAATTAGAATCATATAACGATATAAATCACATGAACTATAAGAAAAAAATTGGGGTAACATAAAATCATAATCCATCTATCTCGTCAGGCCGTCTCTAGGGGTGAACATCAGGTCGAATCCGGACCGATTTGTTAGAACCGAAAATCTCAATTTTTTTGAAAAAGCGGGCTGACTCAAACTGAATAAACCTCGGAACTAACCCTTGACTGTCGAGACAGGCTCGAGGTCCGGTCCGGGTTCATACAATCCGAAAAAAAAATTAATTCATATTTTTTTCATATTATCACAATGTTGGGTCTTATCGTTGACGCAACAAAATGAATGCTTTTAATATTTAGAATAGCTAGCTAGTAATGTTTCTCTAAACATTATTCGGACAATAAAATTGTGTAACAAAACTTGGATAGCCGATGTCTAAAATATTTTGTATATAAGTAATTTTGTGAATATTTAACAGATTACACGATAAAAAGAAAGCGATTGGAGCAAGATTCAATAGTGAAAGACGTAGTCCTACAATTCTTGGAAGAAACAAAGTTAACATATATGTGGTGACAAAAACCATACTGCATAAATTAAAATCTTATATAATCAAAAGGACGACTACAAAAATTTCATCCACCAAACAAATATTCATGAATGTTTTTCAGGAAATGTGATTTCTATATATCATGTAGGGACCTAATTTTGATTGACAGAAAAGTAAAGTTTTCACATTTCAGGATATGCCAATTCTGATTACCGCTCGCGTCCACGGCTGATGTGCTAATGTAACATAAGCATATAGTCACTAAAGTTTTGTTTTTTTATAAAATTTATTATTATTATTATTATTATTATTATTTTGTATTGAATTATATTAAATTATACTCACTCCGTTCTAATAAGCATGACACGAAACTTTTGGGCACGGTTATTAAGAAGGGTGTATAAAGTAGTGTAAGAGTGATAAAGGTGGTAGGTCCACACCTTTTTAAAGGGATAACTTTTACTATTTTAGGAATGTGTCAAACTTAGTAAGACGTCCAAATAAGAGAATTGTGTCAAGTTTAATGGGACGGAGGGAGTACTTTAATTAATAAATTATAGTCGGGGAAGTGTGAAATAATAAAAAAAATTATTAAAAATTTAATATTTATCTATAAAGCATGTCATGTCATTCGCGGCCGTATTAAACTCGTCCGTTGCACACAGTGAACATTTTTTTGCGTATTCTAGGAATGTGATTTTGTGGAAATTATATACAGTACATGTACTCATGATCTTTGTATTTGGAAACACTAAAAAAACTGTTAGGATTTTGCTACGATTAATTAGGTCCATTATGAATTATCTATCATATATATATATAATATATATATATATGATATAGATCATATACAAAATGATTTTAAAGTAGGAAATAGAAAATAATAGGAAATAAACACTAACTCTTGCCATATCAGCATTATTTAACTAAAAGGAAAATTAACAAATTAATTATAAGTGTTACGCTACTCACTTTGACATTTAAAGCATTATGCTTAAATTATAATGCATTAGTATCCGCATGGATCTTCGAAATGCTTTGTTTTAATTAAACCGTAAGTATTCACTATTGTTTCTCATTTTACCAGTAATATAGAAGATATTACGATTATCCATTTGATTCAAAACTCGAAGTTTCATAATGTCGATAACCCATGATGCTCTTTGTGCAAAAAACTATTAATTGCAGCTGCTAGTACTAATGCTTTGTAAACCTATGGATACAACATAATAGTATTATTTTAATGTTTCGACCAATTTTTTTGTTAGCTTCCAAGCTCATTTGCTCATGTGTATCTATTCTTAAAATGCCAAAACGATCGAGTTGAAAATTAGTTTCAAACTTGGTTCTGAAATTTAGGATTTAGAGATTTAATTTCTATTTTATGTAAGTACGATTTTTCTTATTTGTCTCTCTCTATATATATATAATAACCAGTAGATATTTGATGTAAACAAATTAAAGAGTCTGTAAATTGACACCTCTTGAATCTTGACCACGGATGCGTCCCCCTCTGCGAGTGCAGCCTGCAAAGTGATGTAAATGTAAGTAATCCAGCTATGAAACTACTAAGGGTCCATTTGGTTGGGTAGTTTATGGCTGTTGGGCTAAAATAAACTGCCCTTATCATTCATTTGGTTGCATTTGTGTTAAACAGAAGGGCCCGGTGCTATTGACCAAGCCCGACATTTTACTTCAGTTTTAGACGGTTTATAAACCGGGCAAAAGGGGTGGTATTATTTCTAACTCACCCAAATAGTAAAAGAAGGGTTTTTATGAATTGACTAAATTAACCTTCACATTATACCCAAGACTTCTGATAGTTCTCATTTCCACAGACAAGGTTCTCTCTCTTGCAAGCATTGACGAAGGACAGCTACAGAAACAGAGAGAGAGAGAGAGAAAGAGAGAAGTGTCTCACCCCCACCCACCCCCTCCACACCTCCATCTTAATCTTGATCTGGATTTTACTTTTTTTTTTCTTTTAGCTTTGTTTGAATGTGTTTGAATTTGATGATAATTGTTGGCCTTCTTGGGTTGGAGTTGAGAATTTTTAAGGGTTTCTTCTGCTATGGAGAATATAGAGACGTTGCTAGCTGCTGTGGCTCAGACCACGGGGTTTGGCGATGACGAGCCGCCTGTAGCTAGATGGTCGGACCTAGGTTTGGATTGTTCAGGCTCTCCGGCGGTTACTCCCGGTGATGAGGTTTCCGGCGGTGTAGAGTCTACTCCGGCAGTGGTTGAGGTTGTTGCAGATCTAAGGGCAAAATAATAATATCAAAACTAAAACTAGATTATAAACCTTTCTACCAAACAAGAGATTAATTTTATCTACCCACTTATCTTGTCTACCAAATGGAACACAATATTAAAATTAACCCCTTATATCCTAACCCACCATATTATTTTAATCATATCCACTCATATCTCATCCTTCCTACCAAATGGACCCTAAATATTCCCTTCATCCCACTATCCCACCAAATATCCCACTTTCTTTTTGTGTCATTCTTAACGAGCGAGGTGTTCCAGTAAATAAATTATGTCAAGTTTAATAATTTTGTTTCTCCTTCCATCATTTAAAAGTACTGAAATTTGAACTTCGATTGGATTGTAAAAAGGCGTAACTGAAGATGAGGTTTTCTTTAACATGTGGAGTGTTTAGAAGTTTAATTTAATTAGCTGACCACCTAAAAGCATCCCTAATGAGGGACTCTCAAAATTGGGGCTCGGTGGCGATTTCGTATTTAAATGGAACTTTTTTGTATGAGGTTAACAGTTTTTAGAGAGGTTGTGTTGGTTGGTAACAGTGGGAAACTCTCAACATGAGGCTCTCTCTTTAATTTGTATTTATATGATTTATATATATTTTTATTTTAGATATTTGTTATGTATTAAATTTATTAATTTAAATTAATAAACATGTAACTAATATTTAATTTTTATTTTTATTTTAATATTAGTTATTAATTAGATTAAATTGAATAAAAAATTAATTTAAATACATTAATAAAAAAATGAAGATGTGTGAAAATGTGAGATTGAAATAGGGTATTTATAGATGAATTTATATATTAAAATAAATAATAAAAAAAAAGAATGAAAGGGAGGGGCTCGGGAGTCCCCCTCCCGCAACGGCGAAGGTGGAGCAGCCTCCGGATGCCCAAGGCAGCCTCACGTTCCAGAGGCCGGACGCCGGAGGCGGTTTATGAATGTCTTCGCGGTGGACTTGATTTTACCAAAGATGATGAGAACGTGAACTTCCAGCCATTTATGCATTGGAGAGACCGCTTCTTATTTTGTGCCGAAGCAATTTATAAAGCACAGGCTGAAACAGGTGAAATCAAAGGGCATTACTTGAATGCTACTTCGAGTACATGCGAAGAGATGATCAAAAGAGCTTTATTTGCTAGAGAATTGAAAGTTCCTATCGTAATGGATGACTACTTAACCGGATGATTCACTGCAAATGCTAGTTTGTCTCATTATTGCTCAGATAATGACTTACTTCTTCACATTCACCGAGCGCTTTGACTTTGTCTCCCGGGATCCACCACAGGTTGGATTTGAGAGCCGTGTGATGGGTCACAATCTAGCATGGTTCGGAGAGCACTTTTAGTCTGCGTTGGTGAATAGAAGCCTCCCTATCAAGCAAGAAGGAAGCGACTTGTAATGGCCCGTAAAATTTTTCTACAAATTTTTATGTATCAAAAATCTGCTCGAGAAAATTTCGTAATAAAATGCAAAAGATATCGATTAGTTGGTCGATATTAGTAACTGTAGTAGTATATCTTTAAATTCTTGTGCCAACTAGACCACGAGTTATGTTTTATAATATGTTAGTTAGATACTAATTACCAAGGATATGTAGATCTATCTTGGTACATTTTTTGTTTAAAGGCTTTATTTAATAAGAGTTGGAATAACTAAGATTACATAGATTAATTGTGAGTTACAATTTAAATTAACTAATTATTTCCAAGAAGGATTATAGATTAAGATTGAAAATATAAAGAATGAGGAACTCAAGTTTTCATTTCCCCTTATATTATAAGTTTTATGTTATGCCTAATTAAATGGAAGCACATAGATATATATATATATATATATACATATCTATATTTATCATTATCTTATAAAATTAAGAGAAGAACATGAGACATATATACATGTTATGTAACCTTGTGTAAGGAAAAGAGAAGCACACGTATATATGTATATATAGTATAAGGTATTAATATAGTAGTAAAGTAGATGAATAGAATGATGAACAGTAAGTCTAAAATATATATATACATGTACAGAAGCCTAGGATCAGATATATATATATTTTGCTGCAGAATAGAAGGAGTGTGATATTGGTTTTTGTTTCCAACCGAAGTAATACATTAATGAGTATATACAATAGGAAATTAAGACTACTGCAGATCTTATTTTTTAGTCTTGCAGCATAGACAAATATCTCTAACAAATCTTAGACATTAATATAAGATTGTAGTCTCTGCCCAAATCTTTCATACATTAAGGCAGACTCAAGTAGAGTGCAATTATAGAAAGAAAAGAAATTATAAGGAGGGGACGGGCAGCAGCAACAAGAAAGAGCAATGGTTGACTGTCATTTCCACCACCTCTCCTTTCTCATTACACCTGCAAGGGAGATAATATCTGGGTTAATAACTACTCCAAATCAGATTTTGCAGCTACTAAACTATACTAAGGGTAGATATGAGTTATAGATAGGAGACTTTAGGGAGGTACCACTTAAGTATAGAGGAGACATCCATTTATGCTGCATAACAATCCAAATAGCCTACTTATACACACAGAGAACACCACATAACCACACTTCTAAAACTTAGCAAAATAGTTTCACTCCAAGGAAGAGCACATTCAGAAGAGTTTTGCCAAAGTTTCCTTCCACCAAAGAAGCACAGAACCCATTTCAGTTACAGCAGTTTAAGGTATATTCACCATTTTTTTTTATTAAGCTTTACTTCTTTAGAGCATAGTTCCAAGACTTATCCTACCTAAATCTATACTTCAGAAACTCTAAAACTAAGCTTTAGAACTCAGAATGTACAATTTAAGGGCTTTTAAATGCTTGAGTTCAGAAATAGCAAGCCTAGCACTTAGAACACTAAGAAGATATGTTTAGAGACGAAACACATATAACACCCCCACATAAAAGTATTCAGCACCTTCGGAGGTAGTAGTTAATAGTTAACAAGCTGGAAATTTAAGATGCAAATGAGATAGAAGTTTTGAACATAGAAATCCTACCAAAACGTTAGAGAACTTAAGATAGTCCCCACTTCTGTTTTGAGAATTTAGAAAAACACCCAAGACAAACCAAAAGAATAAAATGCTTCCAGAATCCATCAATAAAAGAACCCAGAACACAGTTCAGTCAAATGAGAACATAGATATTCACATGGTGTTATATTTCAGAACTTTAGAAACTGTATTTATGCTTTCAGAAATTGCAGAATATGACATAAATATGTATTCGAATTCAGAACGTAGATATTTGCACAATCTCATAATTTAGAATTTTAGAAGCTATTATTATACTTTCAGAACTTTAGAACATATATACATATTCTGGCCTTATAACATAGATCTATGCTGTTATTATTCAGACTCCAAAACATAGACAAAGCCTAGTGAAATTCAGAATTTCAGAAACATAGAACAACAATTACATGTTCGAATTTAGAACATAGACTCATACAGATTCTGAAACCAACCTAGAACTCATAAAATTTCAGAAATGAACTATAAGAAAAACCCCCAAACTCCAAAACCGAAATTCATTCGGTCCTCAACCAAACCAGGAAAACAAAGAAATCAAAGGGATCAGAAACTTAAAATTTTAAATCACAGTAAATAACCTGAACTAAGACCTTGTTCCATAACCATCACTCTAGTCAGAAAAGAAAATAATAAGAAAGAGACAAAAATCCAATAAAAGAACCCACCTCCACCACAAATAACAACAAAATTTAAAACATGCAGTAGGGATTTAACCTTAACTTTTAAAATATCAGTGAATAGAAATGTAAGGGCAACCTACCGGCGACTACACCACCCCGGCGGGAGACTGCCGTTGTTGCATTCCACTGGGAAAGCAGCCGAGAGTGACAACGATGACAGAGACGGAGCTCCAACAAGTCAGCCGTCAAATAGAGAGAACAGAGAGTAGGGAGTTAAAAACAAATTGTAAGATAATTCCAGAGGATGATTAAATCGAAACATGCAGAACCAAATCTTGAACTTTAAAAGGGCAGAAATAGAGTAGGAGTAGAAATAATGAAATTTGGGGTTTTTCAAATGATTGGAATCAGGATTTCTAAACTATAAATTGGAAATAGAGAAGAAGATAGAGAATTACCTTATGGTATCAACGACGACTGAAACCTAAAAAGAACGACCTGCTGTTCGGTAGAAGGAGCCGGGAGCAGAGAACCGGGAAGGCGAGAGGGACAGAGCAGCGACCGAGATCGAGGAAGCTTGAGGGGTAGGACGAGGACGTCGGCGGCGACGTGCGATAGAGAAGAGAAACAAGAATGAGTGTCTGCAATAGAGAAGAGAAACAAGAATGAGTGTCTGCGATAGAGAAGAGGAAGACGGATGGAATGAACTAGGGTTGATCTGTTAGGAAGAAATTGATGGAATGGGCTGGGAATAGAAAACTATCGGGCCAGAAATAAAAAAAATTTGTGGGCTGAAGGGGAATAATCTAATGGGCCATAATGATAAAACAATTGGGCCAACAATTAAACCTTATTGGGCTGAATTAATTGATGATAGATTGGACTCATTTTTTTTATTAATTATGGGCCTCTTAATTATGAATAGTGGGCCCAGTTTGAGTATTAAAAATGGATTAAGTTATCCCAAAATTTTGGTTTAATAAAATTCACCTTTAGATTTAATTAGAAATTAAAGGGTTTGGATATTAATAGTTAGATTTAATCCCATAATTTAGATCGATTAAATTATGAAACTAGAAGTAATATCTCATTGATTAGAAATCGTTACGCACTCGAATACTAATCAAGTGAAGAGACTAGAGGATTAATGAAATAATAGAATATTATTTCATTTTTAGATAAAATAAATTATATACTCACGATGAGTATTTTTCCTCTTAATTACGATTAAGGTTCGGCGAAAGGGAATTCCAGTCGATCTACATCAGCTTTTCGTTAGATGAGGAAGCATATCAGGTAGGCTTTCTTTTACAAATAAATCGCATGCGTTGTACCAAAGTATGATTTTCGTTTAGAATGCTCTAGAATTTGAAATGTTATGAAGTATTGCATTGTCGAAAATATTTGTATTTTGGTATGATGCGTATCTGTTGAACAATTAATCGATTTCGGACCTTTAAAGATTTATATCTTTTAAGGTTAGTGTACACCAGAACCGCGAGTCATCTTAGCGGGTTGGCCGGTTCAGTGTTCGCGGAAAGTGGCCACTTTCCCGACACACAGAATTGCAGATATGTTTGATTACTCCAGAACTTAGACTGCGCAGTCGAACTTTTAAGATCACAAGAATTTTAGTGAACATAGGTTCTTTAGTGACAAAAATCCCTATGTTGCATTGTATTACGACAATTGCAATTATATCAGTACGAATGTGATTTCGGCATGTGTTTACTGAGTACTTTCGTACTCAGCCCTGCATATATTTATAAATGTGCAGGTTAAGTCGTGATGACGAAGTGGAAGGCTCAGCGGTGGGTTTTTGTCAAACTCTTATTGTTTTACTCTCGGTGGTTTATATGTCGTCATACATGTAAATCTAGATATTGATCCAGTTTCCGCTGCCAGACTTTTGTTTTAGATCCAAGAACTTATTAGCTATTTATCTTGCCTTCGAACTATGTATTTCAGACTTGTACTCGTTCTCCATGTTTTCTTGATGATTGTATTAATCTCTGTTGACTTCGAACTTTAAGATTTCGTTGATGTATTTGGGTTTTAGTGACATACAACCCTATTGAAATCTTCCTCTTGTTGTACATTTCACGTTTCATCCATATATCAACGCTTTCGTTTCGTTTCATTATCCGTATTTCCCTTTTGGTCACGTTTTCCTCGATTTTACTTAGAGAAGTAAAATGGGGACGTGACACGACTCTTCCCACGGTGGAGTCACCATTGACTCTATTTATTATTATGGGAAATTATTGTATCAAGATCTCTTATGAGCCGTTTCGAACTATTGGACTAATGCAGCTATGAGTTCCAGACTAAAAGAAAAGAGGGAGGATAAGAAAGCTTTAAATCATTTACAGAAATCGATAAATCCCGTCGGGGCGAAACTAAATTAGTATGCATTAAAGACGGGATTCATAAAAAGTTGTAATTATTTTTTTAATTATTATAATCAAGAATAATAAGATAAATGGAATATTATGATTAGTATTTTGTAAATATTGGTGAAATCCACAAAAATTATTAATCAACTAATATAATACATGAAATGATACAACCACGATTAGGACGTTTGTTTGCACACAATTTTGTAGTATCAAATTCTTAGAGCATCTGCAACGGTGCTACCTTCGGAGGCTTGGGCAGGTGGTCCGGGCAAGGAACTCCGAAGTGTTAAAAAAAGAAAGTAGACTGGAAATAGGAACCCGATCAAATCAGTCGATAAATATTGAAATGAAATATGTCCTGCAATAATCAAAGGAAACTAGACAGTTTGGTCAAAATGAATTCTTATTTTAACTAACTAGTTATTGATGACTTTACAACTTCAATTCGACTCAACCAATCCAGTATATTTTCCACGTTCATAGGAGTGTGTCTATATTTTTGCTTTACGAATATGATATTTTTTTGGGCATTTATAATAATCTCAAGTCTTATTCCTATTACCCCCACTTCGGAGTCCCTTGCTCGGACCACCTACCCAAGCCTCCGGAGGCAGCACCGCTACGGATGCTCTAAGGATTTGATACTACAAAATTGTGTGCAAACAAACGTCTTAATGGTGGTTGTATCATTTCATGTACTCCCTCCGTCCCATTCAAGATGACTCATTTTGTCATTTCTGTCCGTCCCAACAAGATGACTCATTTCTTTTTATATCAATTTTTTTAAGAGAGATATGTATTGTGTTTTATCTATTTTTGGTCTAGTTTCTTTCGTAATTTAATCCATAA
>JAPKLX010002241.1:0-14437 GCA_026898415.1 Leonotis leonurus
AACAAGAGCATTAACTAAATCCACCATTTTTTCCGCACACACAATACATAGAAAGTAATAAGATCACTCTTATTATTGTCTAAGTGTCTTCACTAGAGAGCAATCTGTTTGGACTAATCTGGTATCGATCTGTTGATCAATCTGGTTAGTCAACTGCCGAGCCATTTCTTATTTAAAGAATAGCTTGAACTCTCTAATAAATAACCAAGTAAACTGAAAAGTTTGTGTTTGGTGTATTCCCCCCCCGCCCGCCCATACACCAAACCTTGCTCTTTCGGGACCAACAGCATGAATGCTATGGTTACAATGAAATGAGGTAGAAGATTAAAATTAAAAGATGAAGGGTTCACTACTAGAAAAATTAGCATAGACTATGGTTTTAAACCGTAGTCTGTGACCTTTTAGAACCGTAGTCTATAGTACCGTAGTGTATACTCAGTGGTATACACTACGGTTAACAACCGTAGTCTATGTAGAAAAAACTTTAGTGTATTCATATCAATTACTACAGTTCAACATTGAACCATAGTGTATGTACCATTATACACTACGGTTTTTCATGTAACCGTAGTGTATGCACCATTATATACTACGGTTTATTGAAAAATCGTAGTGTTTGAGTTAAAATAGACTACGGTTTTGTAAAAAATTGTAGTATATGATTTAGTATAGACTACAGTTCTTTCAAAAACCGTACTGAAAGAGTTCTTATAGACTACAATTTTTAAAAAACTGTAGTGCTTGTCTTAAAATAGACTACGATTTTGTGAAATAACTATAGTCTATGATTTGATATAGACTACGATAATAACAAAACTGTAGTCTATGATTCAGTATACACTATTATTTTCTCAAAAACCGCAGTGTAAGAGTTATTATAGACTACGGTTTTTATTAAAAACCGTAGTGTTTATTTTAGTATAAACTACAATTATAACAAAACTGTAGTGTATGAATCAGTATAGACTACAATTTTCTCAAAAACAGTAGTGTAATAATTATGTATAGACTACGGTTTTTGAGAAAACCGTAGTGTATGATTTAATATAAACTACACCACGGTTTCGTAAACCACACCTATTTTATATATATATATATATATATATATATATATATTCCTGTAGTTGATGATCTATACTATAATACTAACCAAATTTATAATATATTCTAAATTATAATATCAAAAATGTATTTCAAATAACCGGATTTCATTATATCAAAATAGATCGATAATTACACAATTACTTTAAAAAATATTGTCATCCCAATAATTTGTTTATACATTATCTTTACAATATTATCAAAGTACATACTAAATATTAAAAATATGAAAATGCAGTGGCATGTCAACTACGCATATTCTAATTCCATCAATCCACCTTTTGACCTTAACCTAAAAAGATAAACATGGATATGTATATATATATATATATATATATGTATATATATGACTATGAAAATTAAAAATGATAATATAAACTATATAGTCGAACTGTTATATGTAAATATTAAAATAAATACCTCATATAACCATCCTACAAAGAAAGAAACATCGAATTTGCCCACTCATCACACACATCATCAATATCCACAGAAGAATATTTCATTTTTCTCAAACTATGAAACATTCAAACACATATATCCCCATAAAAATTTATAATAGCTAGTTAAATTATATAAGTCTCATAAATAATATAGAAAGAACTTACATGTGATTTTAAAGAAATAGAAGCACTCGATAAACGTCCTTCAACGATTTCTTTCATGTAGCGCATTATGAAAAATCCACATTGATGCCCATCACATTGCCTCAGAGCCTTCATTAAAATAAATAAATTTTAACAATTTACGATAAAAACAATGAATGTACCGTAACATATACTAACTAAGAGTTGACATTAATGCAGATTAATTTATCTCATAAAAACATGCATTCTATATAACTGGATTTATCACTACAACAATTTAGCATATTGGAAACACAAGATTCTTCAATATCACTCAAGGAAACAAGGCCACAAATAGAAAGGAAGATCTGGATTCCAATCAAAATTCTCCATACCAAAGTTTGAAGCGGCATATTTCATGACACGTAATATTCCACAAAGGTACTAGAAAGTTTAGTGTCCAACAAATCCTAAGCTCAACTTTTATTACATTAAATAATTAAATGATGAAACAAGCAGAACATAAACCAAAAATGCAACTATACCCCTAATACATATTATTCTAAGAGCACGAGGTAAATAAAAGTATTCAGTAATACAAAATTCTATAGAATGGAAATAATCAGTATTAATATCCAAATGCAATAATCAACTGTTGGGAACCCTTCACAAAATTTAGCTTTCTTTCGAAACACACATAGAATTATTTTTATGTTCTGTTTGCTAGACTTAGCTTGCTTAAACATGTAACAAATCACTATGATTATATAGTGATCTTGATAGAAAGCAAGTCTTAGACTAGGTTAGCTGATGACTTAAGTTGTAAAGGATCATATCTTATAAAAGTCATCTGGTTAGATAGTCTTCTGTTGGAGGAAGAAGATTATCGAACCAAGAAGCAAGCAGACGATTTAACGAGGAGATTTCATCATTCCAGATTGTGTTCGAACTATTCGTGATCGAAATCACACCAAATTCGATTTAACTCTATCTTATCGAGAGGAAGGAGGAAGATAGCTTCGCTACCTTGTGGTTTTCTAGTTGATTAATGTGAAGGTATCTTGTAGCAGATCTATCTGTAAGTTGTAAAGGGACACGACCCTTATTCGTGCATAAGTTTCACTCTAGTTGTGATTGGAGCTTGTGGCTCGTTCTCAGCAAGTATAAAGAAGAGAGTATCATTGTAGAGGATTACCAATCTAGTTTTCATTGAACCGTGGACGTAGGGGGTTTTCCGAACCATGTAAAAACAACTGTGTGTTTTACTTTACGCATTTTACATTTCCAGTTGTTTATTCACTAATCTTGCACTTGCACTAAAACTTTCATTTCTTTAATCAATCTGTTAATCGATCTGATTAAGTTTTTCAAAGATTTTTCCTAATAAAAGCAACTGACTAAGTCCACCATTTTCCACACACTACACTCTACTAGATAACCAGATCACTCTCGTTGTCTGCTTAGTGTAATTCACAAGAAAGACTCTGCCAGGACAGGTCATCAGTCGATCTGGTTATCAATCTGGTCTGTCAAACCAGAACAATCTCCTTTGAGAAAGCTTAATCTCTCTATGTTAATTAGTCAAGTAAACTAAAAAGTTTGTATTTGGTGTATCCCCCGCCCCCCATACACCAAACCTTGCTCTTTCGGGACCAACAAGTGGTATCAGAGCAGTGGTTCAAAAGACCATTGTTTTTGTTTCACAGGGTTGAAACCTGTGTGGTCAACTTGAATAGATCTAGGAAAACCTATTTTCATTCACATGCATACTATCTATTTTTATGGAATCTTCTGTCATTAGAGCATGCGAGGAATTCTCTACAGAGAATGGAGTTTCAGAATCAAGATGTGCCTAAGAGCTCATCGCTACCTGATGTGGAAAGCAATAGAAGAAGGTCCACTAGTGATCTATGAAGAGAAGACACGGATTACTGAAATTGGAGTAGTCAAAGAGAACGTGCTCAAAGATCCCAGAACATACACCCCAGAAGAACGCTGCAAAGCAAATTTGGATTACTTTGCTAAGGGAATCATTTCCAGCACAGTCAAAGGAGTTTATCTGGCCAAGATTCAAGATCTAGACACAGCTAAGGAGATGTGGGAAGCACTGCGTGAACTCAGCTTAGGATCAGAAGCCATGATCTAGAACAAGCTTTCACTAGCCTGTAACAAGTTCGATGATTTCAAGATGAGACCAAGAGAAACCATTGAACAAATGAAGAACATGTTTATTGAAGTCCTGCTAGAAGTATCTACCTTCAAGAAGGACAAATATACACAAAGAGAGAAGAACCTCAAAATTATTAGAGCACTACCACCAAGCTGGGAGTTATGTGCAGCCATGCAACCACTACGTGCTGATTTCAACAATCTAACAACTGAAGCACTGTTTGATTATTTAGTTGTTCATGAATGCGACATAAGAAGAATCCATGGACCAGATCACTCATCTAGCAAGAATAGTGTAAACAACTCTAAGAAAGAGAAGGAAGTAGCCTTCAAAGCAAAAAGCGTAGTAGATGAACCTGTAGTACCTTCTGTACCAGAAGAAGGAGGTTATGATAAGATGATTAAAAAATTTGCTAGCGAAGCTATCTTCCTTCTCCTTCTCGATAAGAAAGACTTGAATCGAGTGGTGTGATTTCGATCACGAATGGCTTAGAACACGATCTGGTATGTTAAAATCTTCTCAAATTATTCTTCGTTGAATGAGTTGATTTATGAGCAGAGTAACAGCTTGATAATGATCTTGAAGTGTCCGTACTCTTCCAGTCTTGGTTCCAAGCTTTTATAGGTGTAGAATTTGAAATTCTAATCGTTGGTCATGATTGGCTTGAAGTAAATGTTGATTGCCAATCACGAATTCGAATCCCATAATAACTCATCTTACCTTGTGTGAAAGGTTGACCAATCCCTTGAAATATTGAAAGCAGATCGTGCTTGATGCTTCTTTCCTTCTTCGCAAAGTGATTGATTCTCCTTCCAAACTTGATCTCCAATAGATAAGCTTCCATCTTCGTGAGATCTGCTGATGTGGCAAGGTGATTCGGATTCACATAAGTATATCAGGACACATAATCGAATGTCAGATGACTGCGTTGATCTGGTCTAGGCTGGCTCACTTTATGGTAACGATCTGGTCATAGCAGATTGACATCGATCTGGTCCAACATCAATCTGTTTCAGCAAAAAGCTCATGTTGGTCCCGAAAGAGCAAGGTTTGGTGTATGGGGGGGGAATACACCAAATACAAACCTTTCTGGTTACTTGACTAATTTGGTTGAGAGATTTAAGCTTTCTGTAAAACAGATCGCTATAAGTGACAGACCAGATCGATTATCAGATTGATCTCGTTCTGTCCAGATAGAATCTCTCGAGTGAATAACATTAGGCAGAGATCAAGAGTGATCTTATTCTCTAGCAGAGCGTTATGTGCGGAATAATGGTGGAATTAGTTAGTGCTCTTTGTTTAGAAAACCTTTTCAAAACTTAACTAAATATTTAGTAGATTGATTAAGAATGCAGTTTTGAATGAGTATGACAGTTAGTCGATAAAACAACTGGAATATAAAATACATAAAGTAAATGGCACAGTTATTTTTACGTGGTTCGGGAAACCCCCTATGTCCACGGTCTAATCCAAACTGGATTAGATATCCACTACTAGGATACTCTTCTTGTTTATACTCGCTGAGAACGAGCCACAAGTCTCAAACCTAACCTGGTCGAAACTTATGCACGAATAAGGGTCGTGTCCGTTTACAACTTACAGAAAACTACTGTAACTAGATCTCTTCACGTTAATCCACTAGAAAACTACTAGCTAGCAAAGATCTCCTTCTTTCTTTCTCGATAAGACAAATTTGAATCGAGGTGTGATTACAATCACGAACTGTTCGGAACACAATCTGGTGAGTAGAAATATTCTCTCAATAAATGCTTTGATAGTTGAAATGATTTCTGGGCAGCGTTACAACTTGTGGATGGTAGATGATCTTATATGTATATTGCACGTACTCTGTGAGTCTTTGTTCCCAGCCTTTATAAGTGTAGAATTTGAAATTCTAACCATTGAGCTTGATTGGTTTGAAGTTAATGTGATTTCACAAATCAAGAGTAGTGAATCCCTAATTTGTCTCCTCTTGCCTTCTAAAGAGGTTGACAAAATCTTCTAGATATGGTAAGCAGATCGTTTGACAGATACTGCTTTCCTTTTTCTTGTTTTGATTGATTCTCTTCCTTCTATGGTACGAATGACGTAGCTCAGTTTATGAGATTCACCAACAATTAGTCGATATTATCTGGTTTCAGCTTTTGAATGTCGATCTGATTGTAGTCGTTTTGGTCGAAGTCGATCTGGTCTAGCATAAGATGACATCGATCTAGTCATAGTTGATCTGGTTGAACACAGGTTATCATCGATCTGGTCATAGTTGATCTGGTCCAACACGATTTGGTTGAAGATGATCTGATAAAAACACGATCTGGTTTAAGATGATCTGGTCCAACATGATCTGTTGAAGACGATCTGGTTCAACATGATCTACGATCTGGTTGAAGATTATCTGGTTCAACACGATTTGGTTCAACATGATCTGTTTGAAGACGATCTGGTTCAACACGATCTGGTTGAAGATGATCTGGTCCAACATGATCTGTTTGAAGACGATCTAGTTCAACATGATCTATTTGAAGACGATCTGGTTCAACACGATCTGGTTGAAGATGATCTGGTCCAACATGATTTGTTTGAAGACGATCTGGTTCAACATGATCTGTTTGAAGACGATCTGGTTCAACACGATCTGGTTGAAGATGATCTGGTTCAACACGATCTGGTTGAAGATGATCTGGTCTAATACGAATTTACTTCGTGATGAGTTGATTCTGCTGAGTGTTCTGGTGAGAACAGATAATTGTTCTGATGAAGCTTTCTGCTTGTTTCTGTCTTGTTTTAACGTTCTGGTCCTATTGACTAACAGAATGACAGAATGACTTTTATAGGATAAAATCATTTACAAGATTATTCATTTCGAAGACAGAACAGGGATCAATTCTCCTATCAGATACACTAAATATATTAGTGTTCTGTTACAATTAGAGCAGATCGAGGTAACACAGAACACAGAACATGAATAAGTGTGTTTTCGAGAGAACATCATCAAAACTAATTTTAATTATAGGGTTCCCAACAGCTTCAAAGCATGGTTGCAATCTCTGTTAAGGATTTCTCTGCAACCAGATCGAGTGGCACTCGGACAGATCATCTGCTTGCTTGTAGTCTGCTGTTCATCTGGTCCTCGAACAAGACAAAGACAAAATGACTTCTATACGATGTACTCCTTTACATTTCAAGTCATTCTCAAAACTTATCTAGAATCATGTTCTCTATCAAATTCACTTTATATGTTAGTGATCTGGTACAGGTAGAACAGATTACAGTCTAGCAAACATAATTAAATCTATGTGTGTTTTGAGAGAACATCATCAAAACTAAATATTGTGGGGTTCCCAATAATTTCCCCATTTTTGATGATGTCGAAACCACACTTTACAAAATAACCCTAAGTAAATCTTTTAAGCATGATCTGATTTTAAATAACCAGAAGGGTTTAAAGGAACGTTATTAGATTATAACGAACTTAATCTTTAATATTGGTTCTGGACAATGAGACTTTGTCATCAGAAAAACCCACATGTATATATATCAGTTTAAGAACAGGTGGATTACTTGTATAGAACAGAACAACGAGCTAGCAAGCCAATAGATGGATAAAGAAATTGAGAAATCTAAGAGAACCATCTGTCAGCGCCTCTTTTCTTCATTTTCTCGCGTTGAGCGTCGGAGGTGAGTTGTATACTGTCATAAATTTTGTCCCTTACTCTGGCATAGTTTGGGTCGTGGTTATCAATCTTGTAGCCCTTGATCTTGGCCACTTGATTAATATAGTTGAGAATATACGTCTTGTCTGGTATGCTGCTTCCTGGAATCATCAGACATTCCATGTACTCCCTTGCGGGTGCCCTAATTTGGAGTTTAGTATTCTTGGCCGCTATTCCGATCCTCTGTATCAGCTCATTTTCTGGAAAATTTTCCATGTACCGATTGAAGTCTTCATCTGGAGTCGACTCTGAGTAGATAGGTTCTTTTAAGAAGTATTTGTTCATGATGAATCCTAGCTTAATTAGCTCCCAGTCCTTCTGATCTGCTTCATCTAACCAAAGATCTTTAGGTGTCTTCTTTTGTAATGATAAGTTCCAGGCAGTGAAGGACTTCTTTTTCTTCTTTCTCGACTGGGTGGTGGACTGAGTTGATTGTTGTTGAGAGCGTTCAGATGATGGTGGAGAGAAGGTTTTCTAATATGATTTTTCTCTTTCTCCCTTCTCTTCCAACCTTCTTTCTTGTGCAGCTTGGTTTTTGTAAAACTGTGCCCTAAAGATGGGATCACAGGCTTGCTCACTACTTATCCCAAACAGCAGAAGCTCAGCTATCTGGTCGCCTTCATCAACTGTCTTCTTCCATTTATCTCGTGCTGACTGTTGTTGTTGTTGTTGTTGTTGTTGTTGTTGTTCTACTTCAATTATAGGGTTAGCCCTTGGTGGAGTGGTGGGCTTCTCCTTGGTTTGTTGAACTGGTTCTTTTTCTGGTGGACCTTGATCTGGTTGATCTTGATCTGGTCCTGGTTTGTCTGCTTTTGTCTTTGCCTTGGCGTCTCTTGCCTCCTCCCTTTCCTCCCTTGTCCGATCTTTCCCCCTTTTCGACATCATCAAAGGTGGTCTTGATGAGTGTTCGGAGGGAATCGATCTCAGCCTTCATGTCTTCCATCTTCTGCTCAGCATCAACTTTAAAATGCAGCAAGAGGTTGACTGTCTGGAAAGTGGCTTCGAGCTTCTTCTCCAGGCTACTGTTCATCATGGAGAGAGTCTTATCATATGTATCTTGAATTTCTTCGAGTGTGTTGATTAGTGTGTTCTGATGATCAAGCTCTGTTGGGGTAGGATAGAGGAGATCATCCAGAACTTTGACTTGATGCTGTTTCATGAGAGTCAGAAATTTTTCTTTTTCGAAATGCGTCGGTTGAGTATGAATCGCCAGGGTGGTGGCTTCCTTGATCTCAGCAGTAATGGTAGCACATTGACTCTTGACGGTTGCATCAATTCTCTCATTTTCCTTAGCTAGCATGTCCGTGAGCAAAGCCTGGACGGTCTGGACTTTCTTGTCCACTGACTCCAGCTTCTGGTCCGACTTCTCTCTGGATGTATCAGCAGCGGCCCTGTCATTGTCCATCTTCTTATTGAGTTCTTTGACCTGGTCCCTGAGCTCGGCAGTTGACTAACCAGATTGATCAACAGATCGATACCAGATTAGTCCAAACAGATTTCTCTCTAGTGAAGACACTTAGACAATAATAAGAGTGATCTTATTACTTTCTAAGTATTGTGTGTGCGGAAAAAATGGTGGATTTAGTTAATGCTCTTGTTTAGAAAACCTTAAGGATTAATCAGATCGTTAAGCAGATTGATTGAGATGCAGATTATATGATAGTACAGAATGTTAGAATAATGAACAGCTGAAAGTAAATGTGCAGAAATATATAGAACACAGTTGTTTAACGTGGTTCGGGAAAACCCTACGTCCACGATCTGGTCAAAACTAGACCAGATTATCCACTATTAGGATACTCTGCTTCTTTATACTCGTGGAGAACGAGTCACAAGTATCAATCAAAGCTAGAGAGATACTTATGCATGCAGTAAGGGTCGTGTCCCTTTACTACAGATTACCTCTACGTTACCACTAGAAAACTACTAGCTAGCAGGGTGATCTCCTTTCTCTCGATAAGACAGACTTGAATCGAGGTTGGGTTGATGTGATATAGAATCACAAGCAGTTTGAAGTCTTGAGTCTGAAGTTGAGATTGATTGCTTGAGAGTGTTTTATCGATGTAGCATCTGTCCACTCCAGACTTTGAACTCTAAATATATATAAGCTTTGAATTTGAAATTCTAGCCGTTGTTGACTGACGTGGGATTAATTTTAGATTGTCAATCAAAGATGTCCATCATATCTGTTCATGCTTTGTAGAAACATTGACTCAATCCTCTAAGTATGGAAGGCAGATCGCTAACGGTTACTTTCCTTCCTCGTGTCAATCAAGGATTCTTCTTCCAAACCCTATTGGATGGACTTCAAAATTGACATGGCAAGTGGATATGATGTGAAGAGTGATGTCATCTGGTGGTTTGATGACTCTATCGATCTGGTTCTTCGTTGTGATCATCGATTTGGTCAGTGATCTGGTCGAAGGCTGTCATGGCAGATCGATTTCTTCTTAGTGAAAATCTTAGTCTTCAACCTAGACTATAATAGGAGTGACTTCTATAGGAATATTTCCTTTTAAGTCATTTCCTAATCTGTTCACTATCAGATTTCACTTTATACGTAGTGATCTGTTAACATGTAGAACAGTTTAAATCTAATGAAAACTGTAAAGATTAATTGTGTTTCGAGAGATCATCATCTAAACCAAAATACTTCGGGGTTCCCAACAGGTCATTTCAAGACAGATTGTCCAGACCTATCCAAAAGTCAAAGAGAAGAGTTAAGAGCAAAAAGAGATCGAAAGCTCAAAGCTCAACGCAAAGCCATGCTAGCAGAAGAATATTCAAGCAGTTCGAGTCTGTAATATCCCGCTAATTTCTAAATTATACTTTTAAGTGTTTTAACTATTAAGGGACCTAGGTATGATGAAATAAATATTTTAGGAAAAATCTAGAGCCTGTTAGGACCTACCATGTTCATTTGGCAGACCGGGAAAGCTTTTCAAAAGGTTTCTTTAAAAAAATGAACTTTTCATGCATAATTCGACAGTATATACATATTATACTCCTTGCGTAGAGATTTTCAAAAGAAAATTTTTGGAACTAGGTTTACCCAAAGAGGAGTTTGTATGCAACCTCTACGAATTTTTAAAGTTTAAGCACGTCGTTAAAAAAATAGTTTTTCCATGCATGACTGAAATTATATCAATATTATAGTCATTGTGTAGAGTATGAAGAAAGGGAGATGTTGACGTTAGGTTAACCCAAAAAGGAAGTCGTGTGCAGAAGTTACGACGTTTTAAGATTAAAGCAATAATAATAATATAATATAATAAAAAAATATTAAAATAACCAAATTTTTGGCTATAAATATGTGAGGGGAGACGACTGAGCTATTTGCTCAATTCAGTTCCTCTCCTCTTCTGCTTCTCCTCTCTCTTCTTCTCCTCTTATTTTCTTCTTCTTTCTGCCATTTTTGAGTATCGAGGTTCTGCGAGTTTAAGAATCGAGGATCGGTTCAGGTCAAGGTACGTCAGGGTAAGGTCGAAGGTAGTCATGGAGTTTGACAAAGGTGGCTCAGCCACCGTCGAGTCACCGCCGCCATCACTCTGATACCGTCATTTTCTATGTACATTTGGTCAATTGAATGACTAAGGTCCCTTAAGGTTTTGAGTTTTTGACCATAAGATCCGTTACTCTGTCGGATTAAATTTTAGATTTGGATCCCGGTTAAGATCATCATATCATGATTTATTGCATTATTTCCATGTTTTTCTGAAGGGAAAATATTCATGGTCAATTATTTTTCAATAAAATTTATAGTGCATTTCCATAAGATTTTCTGAAAGAGGTTTCATTAATTTTCATCGGTCCAATTTTCATAGATCTGAAAAAGACTACGAATCTTCTCGATTAAGCTTTGAGGTAAAGTTGCATATTTTAAAATATTTATACATATTCCTCTAGGGAATAAAGTCCGGAGTATTTTTGCCTTTTTGGCCAAAATCATTTGAAAGTCCGGTTGCTGCCAAATTAATTTATTACGTGATAAAAAGAATATTATTAAGCCTAAAAATTTAGTACTACTTATCTATAATGCATTTTTGGAAATTAAAGCCAAAATATATTCCCTATGACTAACAGGTACCTAGCAGTGAAATTTGAGCTCATAAGGATTTACGGTTTTCCTGTAATCGAGCTTCTGATCTGATTTCTCTACAGACTCCAGCTTCTGATCTGATTTCTCTCGAGCTACTTCAGCTGCTTCTCAGTCATCATCCATCTGTTTGTTGAGCTCCTTGACTTTCTCTCTGAGCTTTCGGCGCAAATCCTTGTCCATACCATTCACATAATCCTTCTGATGTTGATTGAAATCAGTAAGGACTTGTGTGGCCTTTTCCTAGATGACGTTGCAGGTGGTGGTCATCTGTTCTTGTACCCTCAATGTGATCAAGTCATCAACCTGTAAGTTGTTGAATAACTTCCTCTCTTTCAAGAATCTCTTCCAGATCGACGAAGGTGACATGCTTCTTCAAACTTGCGGCTGCCCCTTGAGTGTATATCTCGTTGGTAGCCACTCCTCCAATGACTTGCCCCATGAGCTCTTCATCAACTGGATCCAAGATCACAGTTGACATTGTTCATCATCAAAGTCAAAGAACATATCCTTTTAGTACAGATATACATTGATGATATGATTTTTGGATCTCAATCTAGTTATCTGTGTGATAAGGTTGCAGAGCTTATGAAGAATAAGTATCAAATGTCCATGATGGACGAAATGAATTTCTTTCTAGGTTTGCAGGTGAAGCAGCTACCTGATGGAATATTCGTTAATCAAGCGTAGTATATACAGGATCTGATCACCAAGTTTGGAGTTAAACACGTTAAACCGGTCAAGATTTCAATGCAGACAATTGGGAAGATAGATCCAGATCCAGAGGGCAAACCAGTAAACATAACACAATACAGGGGTATCATTGGATCATTGTTATATCTAACTGCTAGTCGTTCTGACATTACTTTTGCAGTTGGAGTATGTGGTAGATACCAGGCCAACCCCAAGGAATCACATATGGAAGTAGCCAAGTAGATATTAAGATATCTCAAATGGACAACATACATAGGACTATGGTATCCATGTGATGATAATTTTGAGTTAACAGGTTATGCAGGATGTAAGCTAGACATAAAATCAACTTCTAGAACCTGTCAATTTCTTGGAAACAAGCTGATCTCATGGTTCTCGAAGAAGCAGACATCTGTGGCTACATCAACAATAGAAGCAGAGTATATGGCCACTGGAAGCTGTTGGGCACAGATACTTTGGCTCAAACAACAACTCAAGGATTATGAGATCAATGTAAAGGAGATACATATATTATGTGACAGCTCGAGTGCTATTGCTATTACACAAAATCCTATCTTACATACAAGATGAAAACATGTGGATGTGAGACATCATTTTATAAGTGATCGTGTGGAGAGGAAACATGTACAGATCGAGAAGATCCATACAGAAGTACGGCGAGCTGATATTTTAACAAATGCCTTACCAGAAGAGAGATTCAAGTTGCTATGTGGAAAGCTAGGACTGCTAAGTTTGGATGATAAAACCAGTTCGACAGCAGATCATTAAAATAGATCACGTAGCAGATTGAGAAGATACAAATTATAGTTACAATACTGTTAAATTTCATGGGACATACTATCTGGTAACAGATCATATATCATATCACTAGAACCAAATTGATATTAGATCACTAGAACCAGATTGATATCAGAGCATTAGAACCAGATCGATCTGCAAATTGCCAGAAACAGATTGATTGGAAGTAGTACACTAGAAACAGAAGACCAGAATAACTCACATACCAGATCACTAATATCAGATTGATAAAGAACAACGTACTGGAAACATGAAAACCAGATCATCTGGAGTACTCAACTCTTGTAAAAATGGAAGAAGTTTTCGCCATGCCACGTGGAAAATAATTTTCCATAAAAGATTACATAATTAAGGGGCAACTAAGAAATTCATATCGATTTCTGATCTAATCACCATCCTAATCTTATTCTATAAAGTTATTTTCTGACAAGATTTACTAAATCTTCTATAATTTTGATGATTATAACAGGTATTGGTAAGTGTAATCAAGGAAAATCACTTCCTAAAATAAGAAAAGAAAGTTGCAGCGACGGACAAGCTGACACGCGCCTTATTTTAACCCTAGATAACTCTCGCGTGTATCAGACGCGTCGGAAGGGCGGCAAACCTAAGTGCTAAAGCGGGAAAGTGAAAAAGGGAGGATTAATCTCAAATTTTGATCTTTTACTTTTAAATCTGAAACGTTCGATGTTTTCTTTTATATATATGTGCTTTATCTCAATAACTGTTCACTTACACTTCTATTCACTGAGCACTTACAATCTTAAATACTTAAAGCAATTTTGCTCTCGTTTTCTTTCGAACTATCCTTTGCAAAGATCTTTCAAAACCTAAAATCTTTCAAAAATGGCACCTCAAAATTTGTTGTTTCCTACTCGCGTTGCTGAAGTTCAAAAGTTCATTCTACCCAAACCTTTTGTTTTTTATAATACTCACGGCTTTCAAAAGCTTGAGGAAGTTTTTGATATTGTCAAGAAGTGCAAAGGTTTTTGATATTTTTGTTTGATTATATTATTTAGTTTGAACATATTTTGATATGAAGATGTTGATATCAGGTTTATGAATATGCTTTAACGTCTATATGTTTGTGTGAATGAAACATGTGCTATGTGATATACTGGAAATCTGGAATACTGTCACGTAGTATTCTTCGTGTTCTTGATGATATTTGGACATATCTAGTATATTTTTGTTTTTTTGAGATGATATTTGGATATAGTCTATTTTAGGTTGTTGGTTCCAAAAGAGCAAAAGTTTGGTGTATGGGGGGGGGGGGGGG